>QGSO01000872.1:63060-133146 GCA_011037825.1 Carya cathayensis | reverse complement strand
TATTGCGTGGGGCCACAACAACTGTGGAGTACGTATTATATTTATGTTACTTATAATGCGTGGGGCCACAACAACTGTGGAGTACGTATTATATTTTATGTTACATGAAGGATGGGGCCACAACAACTGTGGAGCATACACTACATGAGACACAGCAATTGTGACATGTAGAATACGTGGGGCCACAACAACTGTGGAGTACGTATTATATTTTATGTTATGTGAATTCATGGGGCCACAACAACTGTGGAGCATGAAGTATGGGGCCACAACAACTGTGGAGCATACACTACATGAGACACAGCAATTGTGACATGTAGAATACGTGGGGCCACAACAACTGTGGAGTACGTATTATGTTTTATGTTACTTGAATACGTGGGGCCACAACAACTGTGGAGTACGTATTAATGCACATTATTAATCAAGACAATTAAATAAGATTCCAAGTTTATGTTAAGTCAAGTTTCAGATCAAGTTCATGTTATATTATACTCACGTACATGTTATGTTCATGTTTATGTTATGTTCCAAGTTCATGTTCACATCATGTTATGTTCACTTTTATGATATGTTCAAGATCACGTTCATGTTATGTTATGTTCATGTCCATGTTATGTTTCACGTTCATGTTATGTTGTTTGTTCATGTTATGTTTTAAGCTTAAGTTTATGCCATGTTAAGTCAAGTTTCAGTTCATGTTTAAATTCTGGTTAAGTCATGCTATATGTCAAGTTATACTATGTTTATATGTGACTATAATTATGCATTTATGCTTTTACTGCCATGCATGCATTTTTAACCTGTGTGTGAGTTTTATGTTAACTTACTGAGATTTGTAATCAAATCTCACTGTGGTAGTCTCAACTACCATTCCCCCCGAATGGTAGATCTTGTTACAGGACCCAAAGGAGAATTGGAATCTGACCAACTGAATACGGTCGACTAGGCCACGGTGCGATGTTGATGATGGTATAGTATTTAACTTAGGTTAATACTTGTACTTTTGGAGTTGTATCTCAAGTATTCTTTTGATCACAACCATTTTAGACTAGTGTGGTGATCACGGCTTTTTAGTATGCCTTTATGTATGAATTATGTTTCAAGTATTTGGGATATATTTAGTTGGTGCATAGTATTGCTAAAGAAAAAGATTATCCGCTGCGAATATTGCATAATGTTAGATGCATGTTAGGAACATTGCATCTTATATGTCATGAACGGGGGCAGGTAACCTTGTGTTGCATGTCCCGACGCTTCAAATGTCCGTTCAATCCCAAGCGGAATTTGGGGGCGTCACATCATGACCTCAACAAAATTATTATTTTTTTTCAGCATGTAAAATTCAAGAATGGGGAATTTAATTTGCTTTCAACTTATTACTAGAACTCCCCAAGGTGGACCAAAATATGTCTAAGGCATGCAAACAGAGAATTAAATTCTCTTACACCCCCCAACTAGATTGTAGCATTGTCCTCAATGATGCAAGAGAAATGAAGGAATTTACACAAAGAGAGCAGTTAAGGGGCAAAACAACTAAAAGAAGAGCCGCAAATTCAAAGAAAAACTGAAAGAAAAAGGAAAAGGAAGTACCTGGACAGCTTTGAAAAGGAATGCAACTAAAATGAAAACTGAAAAACAAAAGAAAACAATGAAAAGAACTGGATAAATCCAGAATCCATCAAATAGGATCAAGGAAAAGTAGAGTAAATTCCTCAGGTGCAAAGTTAGAAATAAAAGGCTTGAGCCTTTGACCCTTAACCTTAAAAATGTTACCATTGAGAGGATTCATTATCTCTGTAGCACCATGAGGAAAAACAGTTTGTACCACATAAGGCCCACTCCATCGAGACCTTAACTTCCCAAGATCAAAAATCTTACTTTGGATGTGTTTGTTGGCTATACATCTTCGAAACATTTGGTCAGAACAATATTTAAACATGTAAAGGTCATCATAAAAAAAATTATTCGACCTCAGATTTGAATTTTCGAATGTCCTGAGTGCTCCAATGAGATGGTGTCTGTCATCTGAAGATGGTTTTATGGGTTCTGCCCAAGGTGGCGACTCTTCAAACATTGGTTGCCAAGGCACCCCATGCCTGGTTCCTGCGAAAGAAACATTAGAAGTATCATCAAGTATATTGACATCACTTAGCACACTTTCAAATGAAAAATGTAAATCAGTAGAAGGAAGATTCAAGTGAAAGTCCTCATCAAGGATATTTTCCAGCAAATTAACTTCCTTAACTTCTTCTAAATCCTGAGGTTGCCTGCAAGTATTAAAGATATTCAGCTCCAATGTCATGTTTCCAAAACTCAATTTCAAAATTTCACTTCTACAATTAATTAATGCATTAGATGTAGCAAGAAATGGTCTACCAAGAATTACAGGAGCTTGGAAAGTAGATGGATTTGACAAGTTCATATCAAGCACCACAAAATCCACAGGATAGTAAAATTTATCAACTTGCACCAACACATCTTCTACCACTCCCCTAGGCTTTTTAATTGAACGGTCGGCCAATTGCAAGATGATAGGTGTGGATTTCAGTTCACCTAAACCAAGCTGTTTGTACACAGTGTAAGGCAATAAATTGACACTTGAACCAAGATCCAACAGAGCGTGACCAATTTTTGAATTTCCTATCACACAAGCAATTGTAGGTGCTCCAGGGTCCTTGTATTTAGGTGGTGTATTACTCTGAATGATAGCACTAACATGCTCAGTAAGGAAAGCTTTTTTATGCACGTTCAATTTCCTTTTCACAGTGCATAAATCCTTTAAAAATTTTGCATAGGCAAGAATTTGCTGAATAGCATCTAATAAGGGAATGTTAATCCTAACTTGCCTAAAAACCTCAAGAATTTCAGCGAGATGCTTATCTTTATGCAATGAGACTAATCGCTGAGGAAAAGGAGCAGGTATAGGACAATTAATTTTCTCATGCTCATCGGACACACGCTCTCCATCTTTTTTAGAAGGGTTAGAAACCTTACCAGAATTATATGGCTCATGTGCTGGAATGTCTACCACCTTATCGCTTCTTAAAGTAGTCACCGCTTTGACCGACTTTAAGTTAGGATCCTCACATACTGTTTGCACTTGATAAGGCTACCCTTGTGGATTTGGTTGTGACTGTGCAGGAAATTTACCCTTCTCTGGGGTACTTAAAGATGTAGTTAGCCTTGTGAGGGAACTCCGTATGTCATTAATTGCCAATGAATTCTGATTGTTGAGTGTTGCTTGACCTTGCATGAACTGTTGAAGTGTCACACTCAGCTGCTGAACCGTATCTTCAAGTCCCTTCTTTTGCATTGGAGGTGCTTGAATTGCCAGTTGAGAGGGTCTCGGAGCCAAGGTTTCTGGAGTTACATGTTGGTCACCCCTCCAACTGAGATTTGGATGGCTCCTCCATCCTGGATTATAAGAATTAGAGTAAGGACTAGAATATGGTTTATGTATCATGTTTACAGCATTAGATTGGTCCAACAATACTTCCTTGAAAGCAGGGATCGTGGGACATTCATTAGTTGAATGCCCATGATCCTCACATATGCCATACTTCTCAGAAAATTTAGGGACAGCATGCACTTCATTTACTTTCTTCAATTCCATGGCTTCCACTTTTCTAGACAACAAGGTTAATTTAGCACGCAAATCATCATCTTCATTTAAGGTATATTTTCCATGACTAGACTC
This sequence comes from Carya cathayensis, assembly GCA_011037825.1. Lineage (NCBI taxonomy): Eukaryota > Viridiplantae > Streptophyta > Magnoliopsida > Fagales > Juglandaceae > Carya > Carya cathayensis. The sequence goes on along the minus strand of QGSO01000872.1, from coordinate 129,446 downwards.
AATTTTCCTAGACCTATCATGCACATCAGTTGTGTCCCAAGATTGGGCATTTTCAGCAAGATAATCAAAATATTCAAATGCCTCCTCAGGCTCTTTGTCAACAAATTCTCCATTACACATGGTTTGTACAAATTGGCGCATTTTAGGTGTCAAACTTTCATAAAAAAAACTAATCACACGCCAATGTTCATAACCATGGTGAGGACATGAATCTAATAGATCTTTGAACCTATCCCAACATTGATAAAAAGTTTCAGAATCCTTTTGAGAAAAATTCATGATCTGTCTTTTCAAAGCATTTGTCCTATGTATTGGGAAGAATTTTTTCAAAAATCCTGCTTGCATCTCTTGCCATGTGCCTATGGTTTTAGGTCTTAATGAATTCAACCATGTTTTAGCTTTATCTTTTAAAGAAAATGGGAACAACTTAAGCCTAATAACCTCCTCAGTGCAAGTTTGGTCCATGAATGTAGAACAAACCTCTTCAAACTCTTTGATATGCAAATAAGGGTTCTCAGATTCCATACCATGAAAGTGCGGTAACAATGGAATCATCCCGGGTTTGAAATTAAAAACATTTGCATTAAGAGGTAAAATGATGCAAGAAGGTGTGCTAGTCCTAACAGACTGAAGATATTCTCTAAGTGTCCTGTTTGGATTCTCCACTTCCCTATCATGATGCTCATTTTCAGCCATGATGCTATTAGTGTCTGATGATGATTCAATAGAAGATGATGCAGAGCTAAAAGATGCCAATGATTCTGTCCGAAACAGTCCAGATGTATGGTCTCTAGACCAACCAGTCATACAAACAAGAATAGATAATCAAAGACAATGAAAAATAAACAGAGAGAAGGAAGAAAAAAAAAATAATAGATGTCACCCAGGTTGTGAAGAGGTTCACAGCTCCACAAACGTCCTCTCAGTAGTAGAGGAATGCTCTAATAAGCACCAGTTGTCCCCAGCAACGGCGCCAAAAACTTGACTCGGTTTCGAATGTGCTTCCAAGTATAGAAGTGTCAAGTTGTATCAAGGATAAGTCCAGGATCGTATTCCACAGGGACAGTGGGTTATCAAAGCGTATAAGGGATTTGTGAGTAACAATTGAATCGAGTATGAGAGATGAAAATAAAATTAAAATGCAATACAAAAAATAATCGAAGTTGCAATTAGAGTTTCTGATCAAAAAGGTAAATTAATTAACACTTGGGTTGGGTTTGAGATTCTTTTTATTTCGGATTCTAGATAATTTCTCGATTAACAATCCAGTCAAGGTATTGATATTCGGAAGATAAAAATTAAGCTCAAGTTTTTGCAATATTTTCTCAAGAAATTCTCTAATTTACTAGCCAAATTTATATTTATAATCAATCGAAAGAAGCCTTGATAATTTCAAGCTTTTGTTGTGCCTTACGTCAACAACAAAACAAGAGCAAGAGCCGCAATCTATTTTCCATTTGAATCCGACTAGTAATTTAGTGAAATCAACATTAAACAAAAAATATTGCATCAAACTAGAATCTAAAATAAATTAAATCTCATTCCACAACCCAAGCTTTAGAAATTAGTTACACATATATTTTTAGTAACAAAAATAAATCTAAGTGGAACCATATCAAAAACTAAGAAAATATAAATAAACTTTAGAATGAAATAAAAAATAAAAAGTCTATAATATCAACTCGAAGAAATAAGACAAACTAAATTAAAGAAATAAATAAACTACGAAAAATTAAAACGAAACCCGCTCTAACGTAACAAGAACAAATAATATTGCGAAAATTAACATGAGAAAACCTAAAGTTGCCGTGCTCTAAAGCAAAAGAAAAATAAGTGAAGTAAAAAAAATAACCAAGCCGACTGAAAAGAAACAAGGAAATTAAAACTTAAGAACTACTTCCTTCTGCTGCGCCCGAATGAAAACAAGTGAATGAAAACTAGTGAAGTAAAAAAATAACCAAGCCGACTGAAAAGAAATGATACAGGAAAGAAAGAAAAAACTAAAACTAACTCCCCTCCCTCCTATCTCACTCCTCCCGTCCAAGTTCCCCTTTTATACACGAGAAAGAAGAACCATCCGTAAGCTGTGTGCTGAGCTGTTTCTGCATGTGTGTTTCCGCTCCAGCCGTGATTTTCTGTCAAAATTGAGGTGCCGTGATTGATGCTGCTGCATGTGCGTGTGTGCTGTATGTGTGAGTGGCTTTTTATTTTCTGCATGTGCCTTCTATCCTCTGCATCCGTGAATTGCTGCCTTGCATGTGTTTCTGCTTTATTTTTCTGCATGTGCTTCTTCTTTTCCATTTTCTGCATTGAAGTGCCGTGTGCTGAATGTAAGCTGCATGTGTTTTGACTTTCTGCTGCAAGTTCTGCTGTCCAAGTTTTCTGCTTGAGTGCTGTCCGTGGGTCCAAGTTGGTGTGTGCTGTCCACTTTTCTTCTGCATATGCGTGTGCTGCATCTTCCTTTTCTGCATGTGCATGTGTTTCAACATGTGCTGCTTTTGCTTTTTTCCATTTTCTGTTTTCTGCATGTGAACCGTGAGTGTGAGTTGCTGTTTTTCTGTTTTCTGCATTTCTGCATGTGTGTTCTTGCTGTTTTTTAGGTTCTGCATGTGCATCATTGCCTTATTTTTCTGCATGTGCATATGTTTGGTTTCTGCATTTCTGCATTTGCTACTGAGTTGCATCCGTGAGCTTCATTTCCTGCATTTAGGTTTGCTGCATGTGTTGCACTTTCTGCATGTGACCCGTGAGTTGCATTTTTTTGCATGTGTTTTGTTGCTCTTTTCTATTTTCTGCATTTGCCGTGGGTTGCTTAATGTGTAAACTGTCCAACTTTTCTGCATGTGTGTAAATTATTGACGTCAATTAATTTGACAATCAATATTAGAATTTGATACATAATTAAGTATTTAATTCTTATTTGATAAAATAAATCATTCATTTAAATAACTTAATCATGCAATTCTAACCCTTTATCATCTGGTAAATCAATCGTGGTGGGCATCGGTGATGCATTGGTTTTCTTATGCAAAGAAATCATCCCAGCGTGGTGTAATCATAAGGATCCTTCCATGCATTATCACATGGAGGCATTGGGTGCACCGTTGTAAGGCAAGGATGGAGGGAACTTATGAAACGGCGGAAACGGTTTGGCTATCAATCAAAATCTGGTTGTGAAACTTTTCGAGTTTGTTTTTACGAGCCAAGTCTATATCAGCAGAGGATATGTCCATCTTGAATGCACTTGATGTTCCCTTATGCAGTGTTCAGAGGCGAAGAGTGCAGCTGATTTATTGGCACAAACCAGTCGAGGGGTGGGTCAAGATTAATGTCAACGGGAGCTGTCGAGGCAATCCTAGGAATTGCGGAGGTGGTAGGGTGATACGGGATCATTGGTGAATTTTTGGCACATTTTGGTCATGGTACAAATAACATGGCAGAATTGAGAGCCCTTTTACTTGGTGTGAGCATGTGTAGGGACATGGGTTTTACGCAGATAGAAATAGAGTGTGACTCAAGGTTGGTAGTCAACTCGCTATCGGCTAGGAAGTGTTTGAACTGGTACTTGTGGGATTACTGGGACGAGCTTCTTAGTTTGTCAACGGGACTTCATTTCATAGTTGCTCATCAGTTCAGAGAAGGCAATGGGACAGCTGATTTTCTTGCGCGACAAGGGGAGGAGGGTTTTGTGCGGTGATACACGGATTGGAGTTCACTTCTAAGAATGTTAAAGGGTATGCTTAGGATGGATAAATTGGGACTGCCATATATTAGAGCTTGAGGATGTGTTAATATTATTATTTTTTTCGTTTCGTATGGATGTTGTTGGTTTTGTTTGGTTCCAAGGTATTCCTCTGCCATAAGTGAGGGGTTTGTTTTTAATAAAATTAGGAGGGGATCACTCATGGATAGGTGGCTCTCATCTCTTTCTAAAAAATATATATATATATTCAATAATGCAAGAAACAAACTTCATGGTCTCTCGACCGATCGAGGATGAAAAAAGTTTCGTTTGGTTTCTGTTTTCTTTCTCTTATAATCAGATAAAATTCTTATTAGTTAGGGACCAGTCCATGGTCTCTTAGCACTAGTCATTTTCATTACCATTGTCAGATAGAAAATGACTAGTGCTATCATGTGCTATCATGTGTATTGGTTAGGGACCATGCACATGATAACACTAGTGCATGGTCCCTAACCAATACACATGATAGCACTAGTGATGCACATGATAGCACTAGTCATAGCACTATCCATGGTCTCTTAGCACTAGTCATTTTCTATCTGATTACCACTACAGATGATAGCCCATTATTCATGTTCGCCACTAAGACCCTTAAACCACAAAGAATCAGTAATGTTCTTTGACAAGTCTAATTTGGTGCAACTTCGTGGAAATTCCGAGAAGTAGGTGTTTTGACTTTTCATAATGCATTCCTGATAAGAACCAACCAGGCCGCAAAGATGAGTACCAAATTGCATATTAATTTCGCAATCTTCAATCCTCCATTCAAATTTAAGGAGGATGATGTAACCCTAGCTATCCATTTTACTTGAATTGAATAGTATATATTTAATGAACAGATTCCAACATCAGTATCATCAATCTGTTTACCATATCAGCAAACAAATTACAAACTTGCAAATTTAGAAGGAAGTTTAATTTTTAGATCATGCAGGTCAAGGTCATCACATGTGGCCTGCCTTTACAACCAACCTCCATTTCATCTTTTATAATATTGGTCCCCGCAACAATGGCTTTACTTATGTTTCCCAAACTAAAGAGACAAAAATGAGAGATATATATATATATATATATAATAGACATATCAAACCATAAAAATGTGACCAATCAAACTAGAACTGAAACGCTTCCGCAGTGTTGTTACTTGTACTCACTCTGCTTGTGCTTGCCAATGGTTCTGTCTGCTACTGGGATCAATGGACACCACATGCATGTTGAATCAATGAGTAGTTCCAAAAAGTCCCAGGATGTATGTTCTCCGTTCAGCATCGTAGGTTTTATTAAGACTAATTAAGAATTTTTAATTAAGAGCAATTTTGAGGTTTTATTTTTTCATTTTTTTTTTCCTTTGAAAGGTCTTTTCATATTTAATTTTATTTTTAATTAAATAACTCGTGGCAATTAGTTATTGGTGTTTATGTTAAATTTTTGACATATTGTTAGGGGAAAACTAAAAACGACTTATTTCGATCGAAGTTGAAAACATAGGCAGTAAAAAAATTCGTAATTGTTTATATTTAAAAATAAAGTTATTATGAAATCCTAATAACTATTGCAGTGACAGAATCAGCAATTTTATCGAAGGAGGGTCCAATTTTCTAATGTGTGAACACTGTTTAACCTTTCTGTTTACATGGGCATGTAAGGTAAACGGCTGACCAGGTCAAGGTCGTCTGCTATGTGTCTCAATTACATCCTTTTAGCCGTAGTAGAGAATGCTATGACTTGTTCATTTCATCTTTTTCCCTGGTCCCAATATCCTTGTCTTTCACGTGCAAAGATTCTGAAAACGTGGCTTCGCCTTTTCCTCTCTTCCCAGAATATGAACGGCGTCATTGACTAGTTTCGATCCGCTGCGTTTGGAGATATAAATGTTTTATTACGTATTATTTTATTATTATTTATAGTCTATTTTTCTATTATTTTATTATTTACATGCGCCCAAGTTGACCACGTCAACCTGCATGCAGCTTATGAAGAGATTTATGCAACTTATAGATAGGCAATAAATTAATGGCACATTTCTATCCACAGACGAGATTTTCATAGATGGGCATGATTTTCTACACTAAATGCCGGATCACATTGAACAAAACTAGTGACACTAATGGAATCACGTGAAAGCAATCGTTACAATTTTTGCACGATTGCGGTACACAAAGTTCGCTCAGCTTTCTTTTTCTTTCTCTAAATTATTGTGGTACACAAAGTTTGTCAGATTGTAAAAGTTACTTTTATTATAAAACAGATTTAATAGATAAATGAAGCCACATCATTTTGTGTGATTATTTTTGTGTAATTATTTTATTAATGTAACAATAATCTATATAGCCTTTTAAGCATGCACCTTCTTAGAAAGAAAGTGTGAAAATTATTCCCCTGCCTTCTATATTTGTGAAACGGTCCTGCACTTTTCTTTTCTTTTTCCTTTCTTTCTACACAATTGTAAAACGGCGTCTGCCCTTGTAAGAGGTTCATTTTAAAAATAATAATAATAATAATAATAAAAGACGCAAACCAATTCATAGTCGGACTCTACTCCTTTTTTAGTAAGGGAAGGTTGGAGGAATAAATTAGGTCGAGTCCAATTGGAATATAATGGAGTCAACATACGTCTCGATGACCTGCACTACAACATATTTAATTTTTAGTGACGGTTGGGAAATTGTGACGGTCTCCAAACCGTCACTAAAAAGTATTTTCCGTGACAGTTTTTGGAAATCGTCACTAAAGAAAGATGAGATTCTTTTTACTTTTAATGGAGTTGAAATTTACGTTCAAACATTGAGGCTATTGATGTGCAAACATGCAATGTTTTGGCGCCAACGTTCGAATGTTAGTTGTAACTTTAACTTATATATGACTCTAATTTAAAAATCATGTGGTTTTTATAGTGCATAATATGTGAACAAGTCTAAAAAATTGTAATATATATATTTACATATACACAATTTGTAAAATATAATTATATATTTATATATAAACAATATATTTGAAGTGCAATGATTTAGTATTATAGTTGGAAAATCTAATATTAAAGAATATTGAGAATTGAAATAAAAAAACAATAGATATATTAAATAATATTGTTCCTTACATATATTAAAAGCAAAATACAAAATATGATAGAATTTCGTAAACAACACTCAGATAAATGTGTTGTTCACGAAATTCGTACTCCGTATCTCCTTAGTCAATGATTCAACCTTCTCGTTAAAAATATCTATACGATGGGCTATCTCGGCGACATACTTCTTTACAGGCATGATCTTTTGATCGATATGTGCAGCCAGTTATGAGATCACCGCATCCACCCAAGCAAGCCGTGCATCTCTCGCAGATGTACTCCTCGGCTGCTAGATCCACTATAGGGGTGTCTGATGTCGAGAATACCCCCTCGCCTGTCCAATGCTATGTCGATGCATGGTCATGATGAGGGGCCTCATCTGCTCTGTGACCAGCTCACCCAGTTGAACTGGCATGCTTCGATCAAGTTGTAGCTAGCTGATGATGACACCGTCTGGAAGGTTGTCCATGGAGACGATGCTCGCCTCGTAATGGATCCTCACAAAGATGCGTAGTGGCAAATCGAGGAGATCTCCATGTGCCACTTGGATCAAAAATTGTGCCTGAGTCCAACTAAATGTGGTCTTATGTGCCACAGGATCCACGTTTGTTGCAAAAATAAGTTGCAACATGGGAATGAAAGGTAGCAGATGGATTTGGTTGAAGGCGTTCTTCCTTTCGATCTACATGTGGTCTCTCCCAGTGAGGATGTAGAAATCCTCATGTTGGTCATAATCCTGAGCCTCATGGTCAGTACCCTCGGCCTCTGATCAGTCTACACCTCCAGCTGATGATGACTCAATTGGGCCAGTAGAAGTGCCTTCACTTGCCTCGAGTGTGCCATGTGCAGATGTAGATGTGCAAACCACAATTGTATTGCTACTCTGAGAGTCAGCTGTAGTCAATGACATCCGGTGAAATCTCAAATGATACACCGCATACAGTCACGGTTTGAGAGGATGTGTACTAAGGCATGGAGCACATCCCCATATAGAACTCCCAAACCGTTGAGGGGTATACCTTCCCCCTCAATGTGTAGATATTTCCCCAGTCTCTATTGAGGAAGACATCTTTGCAGCTCATCTACTCCCATCTGAGCTCGTCAAATGGATAAATCAGGACCTCTCGCTCCACCATAATAGTGCAAGCCTCTATCCGAGCAGTGTTCTCAGTGGCTACTCGCCTCCCCCATTTCCTGGTATGAAAAGGATGAGCCATATCCTAAAAATAGAAAAGAAAAAAAAAATATTAGTACTATCGATAGAAGAGTAGTATTAATTTTAAACTGCTCTGCATTAACATTCGAACATAATATGACATACGTTCGAACGTTAAGTTAAAATGTTTGGATGTATGTGTTTAACGTTGAAACATAATTACTACTCGTTTGAACGTATAACATACATGTTTGAAAGTTAATTGCATAATGGCTAAAATTTTTGAAATGTGTGCATTTGAATGTTATTCCTTACATGTTCGAACGTATCATGCTCGACATAGAATGGCTGATGCTCGACTCAGCCATTCTCACAAATCACTACATTTTGGTCTAAATGGCTAAATGCCACCGTAGAAATGAAGTATACACTTCAAGAAACCTTTCTACGGTGGCCATTTGGTCAATGGCAACCTATGGTGGCCAGAAAATTGAGTTGAAACTCCGGCCACGTAAATTTCTTAAAAATTCTTATTTTTTTAATCTAAATCTAAAAAAGCATATAAAATGACAAAATATGGATCCCTTTCTTTTTGTGACAGTTGTGGCAGAGTTTGATGGCAGCGGCGACAATTTAACGGCTACGTTAACGGTGGAGAGAAAAGGGAAACGTTGTGAAAATGACATTTCCCGTTTCAATTTTTGGCTTATATACACGATACGTGCGACGTCAGTCTTATTAACAGTCGGACGTTAACGTAAACATCCGAACTTGTATGAACTTAACATTTGAACGTGAAATGAATCGTCTGAATGTGATAAAATCGTACATTCGAATGAATTATTATATATTATATATTATATATTATATATAGTTATTTTATATATATATTAGTACATTTGAACATTTGCACTTGAGAAAATATAATCTATTACAATATATTTTATATATTATAACATTATATATAGTTAATATGTCATAGAAAATATTATATTATATTTTATATATTATAATATATACTATATATATAGATTATAGTTGGTTATATATATATATATTATATAAAACCAACTATATATATAGAGTATATTATATAAGTTTATATAATTATAAGTATATATATAGTCTAATACTATATTGTATAAACATATATAATATATAATTATACTAGTAAAGTATATAATATATATTATATATATAGTATATTATAATATGTATAAGTATCTAGTATATTATATAAGTTTATATTCTTCTTCATCACTATCTGAGACTTGTGACATTGCCTCAGCTAATTTTTTCAAGTCCTTTTTACTAGTACTTCAGGGGCCTTGGTAATCTTTAAAAATATTTTTACAACATGATCATAATTGTAGTTTTCCCACCACGTTTAGATATTTGACGGGCCAAAAACATAATATTTTTTAGAGAATGATGAGATTTAATGACATATCCCAACTTCATAATCCAGTTTAATTTGGTTTTAAGGAAGGAAAGAAGAAGTCGTGGACAGTGTGATAATGAAAGTGAATAATCATTTTGTAATGTAAAAGCCTGTTGTAGTGGTGATGCTATTGCTTGTTGTGCTGGGGATAATATGATTTGATGGTCTTCTTCTTCATCACTATCTGAGACCTATGACATTGCCTCAACTAATTTTTTCAAGTCATTTTTACTGGTAATTAATGCTAATTGAGCCTGGAATCAACTTCTTTGAACTAGAACTTTAGGGGTCTTAGTAATCTTTGAAAACATTTTACAACATGATTATAATTGTACTTTTCCTACCATTTTACGGAAACTTGGCAGGCTAAGAATATAATGTATTTGAGAGAATGATAGGTTTAATGACATATTCCTACTTCATAATCCAATTTAATTTGGTTTTAAGAAAGAAAAGAAGAAGTGGTGGACAGTGTGATAATGAAGGTGGATAATCATTTTGTAATGTAAAAGCCTGGAAACTTTCTTGAAGAGGAATAGGAAGAATGAGAGACTCTAATTCAAACTGATCCCACCATATTAGGAACTATCGTGTGAATGTTTTAATTTCCTATAATTTTTCAAAATGAAGAAACCAGGAAAGGCGCAAATTCTTGTTCTGTCTTAAAAACTTTTTTGTCCATACCTACTGATAATTATTATAATCAAAATAGGGAGGATCATATGGCTGAGAAAATCTTCTCGTCAGATTCGATTAATCATAAATTATAAGCCGTTAAATAAAGTTTTACAATGGATTAGGTACTCTATTCCTCATAAAAAAAGATTTATTATCTCGACTTTATGATGCCACTATATTTTCAAATTTGATATGAAAAACGGATTTTGAAAAATCCAAATTGCTGAAAAGATAGATATAAAACTGCATTTATAGTTTATTTTGGACATAATGAATGGAATGTTATGCCTTTTGGATTAAAAAATGCTTCTAGTGAATTTCAAAATATTATGAATGAAATATTTACGCCTTTCACACATTTTTTTATTGTTTATACAAATGTTGTATTAGTATTCTCTTCATATATTGAACAACATTGGAAGCATTTAAATACTTTTGTTAAATTATTAAACAAAATGGTTATAGTCTAGTATATTATATAAGTTTATATAAGTATATAAATAGTCTAATACTATTTAGTATAAACATATATTGTCTATAATTATACTAGTAAAGTATATAATATATATTATATATATAGTCTGGTATATACTATATTATACTATATATATACTATAGTGTATAAATATATATAGTATATTATATAAGTATACATATAATATACTATATATATTTCAAAACAACATTGTAAGTAGCATCTTCATTTATGTCTTGAATAAATCATAATCTACCTTTAAGCTTTTCAAAGCGTTATTTGAACAAGAAGATAGATGATATAATCCTTCAGGTTTCAGATGTGAGATACTGGTCTCTCAAGTATATTTTATAAATGAGTGCTACAATGTCAAGAGGCATGTTTGGATGTGGTTGGAGAGTGTTTGCACGAGACAATAATCTGGAAGTAGGTGACATTTGTGTTTTTGAATTGAATAGGAGCATCGAAACTTCTTTTCAAGTTGTGATTTTCCATGCTGCTATTCTTTTCAATAGTGACCTATTTTGTCTATTTTGACTGCTAGTTCTCGGGTTACCATGTCTAGTGGTTGGTATACTTTTGCAATAAACAATAAACTACAAGTAGGAAATGTTTGTGTATTTGAGCTGATTAAGAGTGACGATGATATACTGAAAGTAACCATTTTTATATGCCTCAAATAAGTGGTTGCGATTGTTGTGTTATAATTACATTCTAGGAACTTAATTGTGTGGTGGTGGTAATTTACGCACTAAGTGTCCATGTCCAACTCCAACTTATCTAAAAAAAAAAAAATTACCTTGATGAGTTGATGGTGGTGTCAAATCAAAATGAGTATTATTCTACATGCACAACTATTTTTTATAATATTTATAGACTATACATGGTGCATTTTATGGTGTCTTCTTGAGTCCCACATTTTTTCCCTATGCCATAAATTATTAAAGGGTGAATCATTTTTTTTATAAAATATTTTATTTTTTAAAAAATAATCAACTATTTTTTAAGAATATATATATTATCTTCCATATGGGAGGCAACAAATTTATATATTATTTATAACATATTGTATTAATATATTATGTTATATTTTAATAAAACATATTATATATTAGTTAGAAGATATATAACTAATAATATATATATTTATATATTGTTGGGGGAAAATTTAACCCAGGTAGGGATGCCATTTGGCCCAAGGCCAAGCCTAGGCCCATCCAACTCCAGGCCACATAACTACAGGCTCAGGAGGACTTGGGTCAAGCTGACAAGCCGGGTGGGCCAGGACCCAAGCGACGCTCCTGTCAAGAAAGGAGCAACACGCCACCTCGATGGGACAGTACGATCTGATCTCTTGCTCCCTCAAGCTAAGTTGCATTTATGAGGCTCTGGTAGAGGCCACTCGAGTGGTGGGCAGGGGATGGAGTTGTCTTGGGGATAGGTATAAGTGTCTCCCTCGAGCACCAAAGGAGGGTAAGCTGAACGATACTCCCATACTCTGAGATTTTCCCTCTAAACAAAATTGACTTAAGCATCGGAGGCTCCATCCAGCGACCCACCAAGCTGCTAAAGTTGGGAGTGGTTTTGTGTGTGCAGGTAAGTGAAGACTCGAGCTCCCGAGTAGTCTAGCCCAAATGCTTACGAAACACATAATTAACATTTGGCGCTGTCTATGGGATCCAACTATTTTTACAGTTGAACGTGTCCTTTGCACACCGATACGAGCCCACTCTCGGAGGTCTCGAAGGTGTGACTAAACAGCAAAGGGAGGTGATGACCAAGAAACAGTGAGGGTAAGATCTCGACAGAAAACTGGAATAACCACCTGGTAGAACGAAGTAGGCCTTAGGCCAGGAGGTGCTGGAGGAGGGGTCGAGGCCACCCCTTCAAGTAAGGAGGTGTTCCCGGCCCCACTGTTGGCCCCCAAGTGCTCCTCTACTGAGGACGATACGAGAGACGAGTCCACGTTAAGGAAGGTAGAGGCGAATGAGCCCTTGGAACTAATTATGCTTGACCCAGACCGGGTCAATACGATCGTTAGGGTTGGAACAGGGATCGATGTCAAGATAAGAGAGGAGTTGTAGCGGTTGCTTGTCAAACATCGAGACATCTTCACATGGACTCACGAATACATGCCGGGAATTGATCCACATCATGCAACACCATATGAGTGTGGACCCCGAAGCTAGAGGAGTGAGGCAGAAGCGCAGGAGCTTCAATGTGAAGAAGAACTCCGCCATTGAACTAGAAGTAGACCACTTGCTGACAGCAGGATTTATACAAGAGGCGTGCTACCCAGACTGGCTATCTAATGTAGTACTCATTAAAAAGCACAATGGTCAGTAGAGAATGTGTGTGGACTTCACGAATCTGAACAAGGCATGCCCCAAGGATAGCTACCCACTTCCCCGTATCGACCTCATTGTAGACTCGATGGTTGGCCACTGCCTGCTCAGCTTTATGGATGCCTATTCAGGATACTACTAGATCCTCATGTACCCTGCCGATGAGGAAAAGACGTCGTTCATCACCGACAAGGGATTATACTGCTACACCGCCATGCCATTGAGTTTAAAAAATGCATGAGCGACCTATCAGCGGCTGGTTAACCAAATGTTTAAGGCCCAAATTGGAAGGAGTTTGGAAGTATATGTAGACGACCTATTAGTGAAAAGTAAAACCCCAGCTAACAACTGGAGGACCTTTGAGAAGCCTTTACGGTGCTATGAAGGTACAACATGAAACTAACCCCACCGCTTAGGAAAATTCCTGGGGTTCAAAGTGTCAGAAAGAGGAATTGAGGCCAATCATGAAGAAGTGAGTGTCGTCTTGGATATGCCTTCCCCCCAAAGCATTAATGGCGTGCAGAAGCTAGCCGATAGGTTAACGGCCCTCAACCGATTCATATCATGGTCAACAGACAAGTGCCTACCTTTCTTCAGAGTGCTGCGGAAGGCCCACAACTGGAACAAGGAATGTGATGCAGCGTTCACTGCACTTTAATAATTCCTAAACAACCCTACGCTACTCAGCAACCCCAGTTCAGAGAAACATTGACTTTGTACCTATCAGTTTCTTCGCAGCGGTTTCCTCGGCCTTGGTGTGGGAGCACGACAAGGTTCAAAGGCCAGTCTATTATGTGAGTCGAGCATAAAGAAGAGTGGAGGTCAGGTACACCCGGGTCGAACAGCTTGGCTTTGCATTGATAACAACCACTCCTAAGCTCCGGCCATATTTCCAGGCACACCCAATCAAGGTCATCACAGAAGCCCCCCTACGAAAGGCCCTCCAATGGCTCGAGTCCTCGGGTCACCTCGCGAACTGGGCAGTGGAGTTGAGCAAATTTGATATAGAATACGCCCCCCACACCTCCTTAAAAGGGTAGGTTCTTGTTGACTTTATTGTGGAGTTCTCTAGTTTTCCCGATGAATGAGGATGCGCACCACCCATGAAGCCCTGGCAAGTCTTCATCGACGGCTCTTCTTGCCGGGCGGGAGGGGGAGTGGGGGTGCACATCATCACGAATGAGGGTGAGGAGCATGACTATGCCATCAACTTAACATTCAAGCCCACCAACAACGAGACGGAGTATGAGGTGCTCCTCCTTGGCATGACAATAGTGAGATCCTTAGGGGCAGAGGAAGCAGAATTCAAAGCAGACTCCTAGGTGGTAATTAGCCAAGTAAGAGGAGAGTTCACTGCAAAGAGTGAGAGGTTGAAAAAGTACCTAACAATGGTCTAGGCTGAGTGCGCCCGCTTCCAATATTTCCAGATTTAGCAAATTCCCCGAGCAGAAAATGATTAGGCAGACAAGTTGGCAAAAACTACATTTGGGCAAGGAACTGCCCCGGCATCTGAGTCAACCATCATATGGACTATGGATGTCCCTGCTCAAGGCATTGAGTTGCTGGAGGTAGGACCGAGCGTGCTGGAATGGGCACAGGATATCTGGCAATTCTTGTACGACAATGAGGTGCCCAACAGTAAGGAAAAGGCGAGGAAGACGAGGTATCAGGCGAAATGATTCACCATAGTCAATGGAGTGCTATACCGCAGGGGGTACAACACCCCCTACTAAGATGCATCTCACATGAGCAAGCCCAACAGGTGTTGGCAGAGATACACGAGGGAATCTATAGGGATCATTGTGACGCCCCCAAATCCCCACGCATGGACACGGGGAATTCGAGACGTCCAGATGGTGACAACACGGGTCACCATCCTATCGACGAGTGCCAAGCGTGTGCAAGCAACAAATATGCACGAAGAGATACGCAGCGGATAGCAAAGGTATAAAACTAAGTACCAGAATTATCTTGATTAAAACATAAAGCTATTCAAATCATACGTAATAAAATATCACAAATACAAATATTGTTTTAAAGCCAACTCCAAAGCATAAGCTCCAACTCAAAACTCCGGCTGAGCCGCATCCTCGGGCTCAGCCTCCTCCTCCTCCTCAATCCCTGCACCAAAATCTACGGTATCAAAAATGGTGCCGCAGGTAAGTAAAATCCAAAAAACCACCAGATAAAAACATATAGAACTCAAACAATATGCATGAATAAATGCCAATGCACGACATCCATAAAACCATATTTTTTTTTCCACACACACCAAAAATCCCATTTGGCCCAAAAACATATCCTTTCCAAAAAAAAACACGCCAAAAGTCCATTTGGCCCATATCACGCCAAAAATCCATTTGGCCCATATCCAACTCGATCCATTTAGTTCGTATGCACCATGACCTCCCCTAGGGGTCATCCGCACACCCTGGCTCTTGTGCCACATCGCGAGTATCCGCCACGCGTATGACACCTAAACGAGCGATGCCCAGTTCCGCCCCCCGCGTGTTCGTAGCCAAGCATCCTCTAGCCCTCGCCAGCGAAGGGCCACGGAGTCGGTGCATTGGACGATACCCAGTTCCGCGCCCGGCGTGTTCGTAGCCAAGCATCCCCTAGCCCCCGCTCCCATTGTCGCTCAGTTCCGCGCCCGGCGCGTTCGTAGCCAAGCTTCGACTCAGGGGACGTCACTCAGTATATTACGCTCCCGAGTGACCAGAGGAGCTCCACCGAGATAATACCCCATCCCGGCTTGGGGTCGTGGTACACACGCACCCGTAAATCCATTTACGCCATTAAAACATGATTTTCTCAATTTAAATAAAATGCACGTGCATGCACTATGTAAATGAAATCTCAATCCTTGACACAATCAACCAACCATAAAACAACAAATCAAGCAACTCCGTCCTCCATCCATCCGACCCCCGAACTCCTCGGACTCAGTCCGGAATCAACCAACCAACCAGATAAATTATTGAAAGAGCAAAATATATTTAAATCTAAAAGTAGAGTTTGGAAAAAACTTACAGCGCTATAAGGTATTTTTAGAAGGTTCGGCGTGCACCAAAAGATGAGCGGAAAGCAACGTAACAGTGCAAATGCACTGTAACCGTGGGTCGCAAAATACCCACTTTTGAACGGGGACAAACCAAGACACCAAATTGATAGGGAATGGTCTAGGGATGTTTGTGAAGCTAGTGGAAGCGAGCTTTGGCCGTGGGTGGAGGCGAAAATGCCGGTAGAAGTGAAAAACGTGCAAATCGGAGTTGAGCTCGTGGGACCCGCTCCGGTGACCGTTTGAGGCCGGAAATGGTTGGGTTAGGTCAGAAAGAGGTAGGGGAAGAAGTGGTAAAGAGGTGGTGGCCGGAGGTGGAGCGACGGCGCCGGAAACGATGAAAAACCGTGCGGCTTAGATGTGTTTTTCCGGCTAAACGGCCGGCCGGTTGGGGGAGATTTTCGATGGGGTGGTTCACTAGAGGGAGGGGGTTCTTTTGGTGAGGGTGGTGATGGCCACGCCGGCCGGACGGCGGTGGGCTGGGGTGTTGGCCGGTGACGTCGTGGGTGAGGAGAGAGAGAGAAAGAGAGAAACGCGGGAGAGAGGCCGAACGGGGAAGAAGAAAAGAGAAAAAAGAAACAAAGAAAAAAGAAACAAAAAAAAAAGGAAAAGAAAAAGATAAAGGAAAAGAAATGAGGTCCAATCCTAAATTCGGAAGTCCAACGACTGATTCAAAAAAGATAACTTTACAAGCGATTAAACCAAGAAAATATATTTAAACACATCGATAAGCTAAAATATATAAAATAACTAATGAAAACCAACTATTAAATCCAAAAACAAGCTAAAATAAATTAAACAGCAATTTTAAACTCAACAGCGAATAAAATCCAATTAAATCCGATTATTCAAAATACAAGCACTATAATATTAATTAAATTAAAATATTCCTTCAGTGAAAATACACAAAAAAGCGAGTCATCACATCCTCCCCCCCTTGAAACAAATTTCATCCTCGAAATTTTTCAAGACCAAACACCAACTTGAAACAAGTCATACAACTCCATATAAAACCAACTGCAACAAAGATTAAGAAACGTACCGTCATTACTCAAACAAGTAGGGGTATTGCTCCCTCATGTCCGCTACTCGCTCCCAAGAGAAATTTTGAGCTAATGGATCTCCCCAGGCCACCTTAACCAAAGGTATCGTCTTGGACCTCAACTGTTGCTCCTTCCAATCCATGATCTGCGACGGAACAACCTCATAAGTAAGGTCTGGTTGCAACTGAATACTCCCTGGGTCGAAAAAGCGTGGCTCTTGTTGACCAAAACTCTTCTTCAAGGATGACACGTGAAAGACATCATGAACATCCCCAAAATAATCTGGCAAAGCAACTCTATAAGCAACGGACCCTATCTTCTCCAAAATCTGGAAAGGGCCAACATACCTCGGATCCAGTTTCCTCTTTTTACCAAAACGCTTAACTCCTCTCATGGGAGAGACTTTGAGATAAACCCAATCACCTTCTTCAAAAGATAACTCTCTCCTCTTGGTATCAGCGTAGCTTTTCTGACGACCCTGAGCTGCCGTCATTTTATCCCTGATGATCCAAACTTGGATTTGCATCTCTTGAATTATTTCGGGTCCAATTATCCTACTCTCCCCGACTTCATCCCAACACAAAGGCGATCTGCACTTCCTCCCATAAAGAGTTCATAAGGAGCCATCTAAATGGTCGCATGGAAGCTATTATTATACGCAAACTCTATGAGTGGCAAGTGATTTTCCCAACTGCCTTGAAATTCCATGACACATGCTCGCAACATATCTTCAAGGTCTGAATGGTGCGCTCCGATTGGAAGTCCGTCTGCGGGTGATATGCAGTACTGAACTTCAGCTTAGTACCTAGTGCTGCCTGCAAACTTTTCCAAAACTGAGACGTGAACCTTGGGTCTCGATCCGACACTATACTCTTCGGTATGCCGTGCAACCGTACTATCTCTTTCACATACAGGCGAGTCAACTTACCCAAGGAATCAGTATTATTAACAGGCAAGAAGTGAGCACTCTTCGTTAACCGATCAACAATCACCCAAACAGAATTTTTCCCACTAGGAGTCTTCGGCAAACCCACTACAAAATCCATCGTGATGTCGTCCCACTTCCACTCAGGAACAGGGAGGGGTTGGAGCATACCAGCGGGTCTTTGATGCTCGGCCTTGACTTGACGGCACGTGTGGCATTTCTCAACATACAAGGCAATATCCCTCTTCATTCCATCCCACCAATAATTTTTTTTCAAGTCCCGGTACATCTTCGTACTGCCGGGATGTACAGAATAAGGGACCGCATGAGCTTCTGCCATGATCCGCTCCTTGAATTTTGAATCTTTGGGGACCACTCTGCGATATCGGAACTGAAGTATTCCATCTTGATCCATACTATAGTGCAACGGCCCTCGAGATTTTCTGACTCTTTCTAATATCCAACAGCTTCGGATCTTTTCTTTGAAGAGTCTTCAATTCCTCAAAATCAGTTACCCGAATATCAAGAACTGAAGATAAAATCTCCTCTTGCTGTGAACTTGCAATAAGGAGTCTTCTCATCCCACAAAGCAAAGAATCCAATCCTGACGACTCGGCTTCATCTTCCAAATGCGATTTTCGGCTCAAAGCATCAGCAACTATATTTGCCTTCCCCGGATGGTACTTGATCTCGCACTGGTAGTCACTGATTAGCTCTAGCCATCGCCTCTGCCTCATGTTCAAATTCTTTTGGGAAAACAAGTGCTTCAAGCTCTTGTGATTGGTGTATACTTCGCAAGCTTCCCCATACAAGAAGTGCCACCAGATCTTGAGAGCAAAAACAATCGCAGCCAATTCCAAATTGTGCGTCGGATAATTCTTCTCATGATCCTCTAGCTGACGGGATGCATAAGCAACAACCCGTCCTTCCTGCATAAGGACACAACCCAATCCAAATTTAGACGCATCGCTGAAGACTATGAATGGCTTATGCGGTTCTGGGAGCGCTAACACTGGTGCAGTCGTCAACCTGTTTTTCAATTCTTGGAAGCTTCTCTCACACTTATCTGACCAAACAAATTCTGCATTCTTTCTAGTCAAAGCTGTGAGAGGTCCGGATAAGCGAGCAAATCCCTCTACAAATCTTCGGTAATATCTGGCAAGTCCTAAGAAACTCTGGATCTCGCGCACTATTGTCGGACGTTGCCATGTCAAAACGGCTTCTACCTTACTAGGATCAACAGCCACTCCATCTCGGGAAATCACATGCCCAAGAAATCTGACTTCCTCCAACCAGAATTCACACTTGCTGAGTTTAGCATACAACTGGTGTTCTCTTAATTTCCCAAGAACCAGACGAAGATGGTAGACATGCTCTTCAACATCTCGAGAATAAATCAGAATATCATCAATGAATACTACCACAAAGGAATCTAGATAAGGTCGAAATACCCGATTCATTAAATCCATGAAAGCAGCAGGGGCATTGGCTAACCCAAACAACATCATCTTAAATTCATAATGCCCATACCTCGACCTGAAAGCAGTTTTGGGCACATCCACGTCTCTTATCCTGAACTGGTAGTATCCTGACCTCAGATCAATTTTCGAGAACACAGCTGCTCCTTGAAGCTAATCAAATAAATCGTTGACCCGTGGGAGAGGATATTTATTTTTGATGGTCACCTTATTTAATTCCCGATAATCGATACACATTCGGAGGGTTCCATCTTTCTTTTTAACGAACAGCACTGGCGCACCCCTCGGCGAAGTACTTGGTTGAATGAACCACTTATCTACCAGCTCTTGCAACTGATTCTTCAACTCTTTCAATTCAGCCGGTGCCATGCGGTAAGGAGCTTTATGTACAGGAGCTGCTCCAGGTTCCAAGTCTATAACAAACTCCATTTCACGAACAGGGGGTAGCCCAGGCAAGTCTTCCACAAACACATCCGGAAATTCCTCCACAACGGGAATGTCTACCAAAGACTTCTTCTCCGACGGCGTAGACACCATCTGAACCAAGAAGGCATCCGCTCCCCATGCAATCTCCCTTCTTGCTTGAATTGCCGATATAATTACCGGCTTTTCTTTTAGTTTACTCCCCGCAAATTCCAGACAATCACCATCTGGAAGCTGAAAGCTAATTACCCGACTTCTGCAATTAATACTCGCAGAATATCGGTATAGCCAATCCATCCCAAGGATGATATCAAAACCCAACAGTTTAAACACCACTAAATCAGCATCCAAGAACCTTCCATCAAAATTTAATGGGCAACCCAAGGCAACTTTGGAACACCATACCATTTCACCATTGGGTAGAGCACCGGAATCAAACAATGTGCAAGCATAAAAATCATACAACCGGACTCTTCCTGAATCAATCACATATACCCATAAAATCCAAAAAATAAAGAAAAACCAACCCACACCAAACATTAAATCCAAAAATTAATTTAGAATCATACCTGTAATTACTCCAGCATCGTGGGTCGCCGGTGCCTCATCATCCACCTCTCCAGGGGTAACAGCATACACTCGAGCCTGCGCTACATGCCTCTGATTAGTTCTTCCACCCCGTCGACCTCCACGGCTTTCTTGAACCCTGATAGGGCACTCACGAGCAAAATGTCCCATTTGGCCGCATCGGTAACACTGGGGCCCACCACTCTGCCGACACTCGCCCTCATGGGCTCTATTACAAAGTCCACAAATTGGTACTCGTCCTCCCATATGGACACCAGAAGCCGCTTGAGGTCGGGTCCCGGTCCGCTGAACAAATTTCTGAGGCGAACCTGAACTACTTCCCTCACCAGAAAAATTCCGCCTCTTATGTCCTGGAGGGGAGCCCATACTCAGATTATTCTCTCGCTCCACAAGAGTGGCCACGTCCACTAAATCCTGAAAAGTGGATATCCTGTGACTGACTACCATACGGCGTATATCGGGGCGTAGACCCTCCTGGAAACGCTCAGCTTGCATTTCCTCTGTGGCGATGAGGTGGGGAGCAAATCGCCCAAGTTCTACAAATCTGCGGGCGTACTGTTCCACGGTCATGCTCCCTTGGACCAAGTGTGAGAACTCTCTTGCTTTTTGCCGCCTTACAGAAGCGGGAAAGAAGCGATCATTAAACTCTTTCTTGAAGCGCTGCCAGGTCACAGCGGCGAAAGACCCCAATTCTGACTCCAGCATCATTCTCTTGGTATCCCACCATTCAAAAGCAGTGCCTTGCAACAGATAGCTGGCATAGAGTACTTGTTGCGCCTCAGTGCAACCACACACCTCAAAAGTTCTTTCCAAATCTCTGACCCACTTTCCAGCTTGAAGTGGATCCTCTTCCCCAGTGAAGTGTGGAGTTCTATGCGCCAGAAAGCGCTCATAGGTGCACCCAGCTTGCACCCCTCCACTAGGCCCTCCAGGTAGTAGCCAGGGCCCTCCTTGTTGCCAAGGCCCTCCTTGCTGTGGCCAAGGACCTCCTGGTTGTGGCCAAGGCCCTCCTTGTTGTGGGC
Organism: Carya cathayensis; assembly: GCA_011037825.1. Lineage (NCBI taxonomy): Eukaryota > Viridiplantae > Streptophyta > Magnoliopsida > Fagales > Juglandaceae > Carya > Carya cathayensis. The sequence continues at coordinate 108,002 of QGSO01000872.1, read as the reverse complement.
AAGGCCCTCCTTGTTGTGGCCTAAAGTTTTGTTGCATAAATTCCGTCATTTGCCGTATAGCTTGGGCTATGGAATCATCTCTCTGTGTATCGTCCCGTGGCCCTTGAGTAGATTTCCTTGGTCTCACCATTTTTCTTTCTTCCTGCCAACACAACCTTTGACCCCCTTTTAGAAAACAAAAACAAAACCAAAACCAACACCACATAACAAGAAACAAAAGAAACCAGCATGCAATAACATAACTAAATATATAAAACACGCAAACAAGCTCAAACAAATTCAAACATATAAAACACGTCAAATAGTAACTTTACTTAAAATAAATTTTAAAACACAACAAAAAAAACATTCTGGTACTACCTACGGGACATGTGGTTTTACCCAGAGCCAAACCGCTCTGATACCACCTGTGACGCCCCCAAATCCCCACGCACGGACACGGGGAATTCGAGACGTCCGGATGGTGACAACACGGGTCACCATCCTATCGACGAGTGCCAAGTGTGTGCAAGCAACAAATGTGCACGAAGAGATACGCAGCGGATAGCAAAGATATAAAACTAAGTACCAGAATTTTCTTGATTAAAACATAAAGCTGTTCAAATCATACGTAATAAAATATCACAAATACAAATATTGTTTTAAAGCCAACTCCAAAGCATAAGCTCCAACTCAAAACTCCGGCGGAGCCGCATCCTCGGGCTCAGCCTCCTCCTCCTCCTCGATCCCTGCACCAAAATCTACGGTACCAAAAATGGTGCCGCAGGTAAGTAAAATCCAAAAACCACCAGATAAAAACATATAGAACTCAAACAATATGCATGAATAAATGCCAATGCACGACATCCATAAAACCATATTTTTTCCACACACGCCAAAAATCCCATTTGGCCCAAAAACATATCCTTTCCAAATATCACGCCAAAAGTCCATTTGGCCCATATCACGCCAAAAATCCATTTGGCCCATATCCAACTCGATCCATTTAGTTCGTATGCACCATGACCTCCCCTAGGGGTCATCCGCACACCCTGGCTCCTGTGCCACATCGCGGGTATCCGCCACGCGTATGACACCTAAACGAGCGATGCCCAGTTCCGCGCCCCGCGCGTTCGTAGCCAAGCATCCCCTAGCCCCCGCTCCCATTGTCGTTCAGTTCCGAGCCCTGCGCGTTCGTAGCCAAGTTTCGACTCAGGGGACGTCACTCAGTATATTACGCTCCCGAGTGACCAGAGGAGCTCCACCGAGATAATACCCCATCCCGGCTTGGGGTCGTGGTACACACGCACCCGTAAATCCATTTACGCCATAAAACATGATTTTCTCAATTTAAATAAAATGCACGTGCATGCACCATGTAAATGAAATCTCAATGCTCGACACAATCAACCAACCATAAAACAACAAATCAAGCAACTCCGTCCTCCATCCATCCGACCCCCGAACTCCTCGGACTCAGTCCGGAATCAACAAACCAACCAGATAAATTATTGAAAGAGCAAAATATATTTAAATCTAAAAGTAGAGTTTGGAAAATACTTACAGCGCTATAAGGTATTTTTAGAAGGTTCGGCGCGCACCAAAAGATGAGCGGAAAGCAACGTAACAGTGCAAATGCACTGTAGCCGTGGGTCGCAAAATACCCACTTTTGAACGGGGACAAACCAAGACACCAAATTGATAGGGAATGGTCTAGGGATGTTTGTGAAGCTAGTGGAAGCGAGCTTTGGCCGTGGGTGGCGGCGAAAACGCCGGTAGAAGTGAAAAATGTGCAAATCGGAGTTGAGCTCGTGGGAGCCGCTCCGGTGACCGTTTGAGGCCGGAAATGGGTGGGTTAGGTCAGCAAGAGGTAGAGGAAGAAGTGGTGAAGAGGTGGTGGCCGGAAGAAGTGTTTTGGTGGGGGTGGTGATGGCCACGCCGGCCGGACGGCGGTGGGCTGGGGTGTTGGCCGGTGACGTCGTGGGTGAGGAGAGAGAGAGAAAGAGAGAAACGCGGGAGAGAGGCCGAACGGGGAAGAAGAAAAGAGAAAAAAGAAAGAAAGAAAAAAGAAAGAAAAGGGAAAAAGAAAAAAAAAAGAAAAGGAAAAGAAAAAGATAAAGGAAAAGAAATGAGGTCCAATCCTCACTTCGGGAGTCCAACGACTGATTCAAAAAAGATAACTTTAAAAGCGATTAAACCAAGAAAATATATTTAAACACATCGATAAGCTAAAATATATAAAATAACTAATGAAAACCAACTATTAAATTTTAAATCCAAAAACAAGCTAAAATAAATTAAACAGCAATTTTAAACTCAACAGCGAATAAAATCCAATTAAATCCGATTATTTAAAATACAAGCACTATAATATTAATTAAATTAAAATATTCCTTCAGTGAAAATACACATAAAAGTAGGTCATCACAATCATGATGGCGGAAGGATACTACTGGGAAAGGCAACGTGAGCTAGGTATTACTTGCCACACACCTTGAGGGATGCCGAAGAGTATATGCAAACGTGCAAGAAATGCCAAGAGTACATGGGGATCATCCATCACCCACCAACGGAACTAGCGCCGATAGCCTCTCTTTGGCCATTCGTGTAGTGGGGAGTTGACCTGGTGGGACCCCTTCCCCAGGAAAAGGCGGGGTAAAATTCGTGGTGGTGGCGGTGGACTACTTCGACAAGTGGGTTGAGGCCAAAGCGCTAGCAACAATCACGACTGATAACATTACTCACTTCTTGTGGAAAAACGTCGTTTACCGGTTTGGGGTGCCCCACTGCATTGTGTCTAATAATGAAGGCAGTTGACTTGGATCACTACTGAGAGTGGTGCTAGGACCTAAGGTCAAGTTTTGGTACTCATCACCGGGACATCCCCAGTCGAATGGTCAAGTAGAAGCCACCAACAAAACCCTATTGCGGATATTAAAGAAGTTGAGTGATCAGAAGGGGGCTTAGTCATAGCAACTCTCGTCCATCTTATGGGTTTACCGGACAACTGTAAGGACACCAACTGGCGAGACCTGACTCACTCAAAATTGAGTAGCACAAAGGCTATCCCAAGTGCAGGAGGATGTCGTGTAATAATTAGGAATAAATTTCTAGATCGTCTCCTCAGGAAAGCTACTTAAACTCAAACTCGTTGAAAATGGTGAAAATCTTCACAAAGAGAAAATAAAGATGATGGTATGTGCAATGGATGGAAGAGTGCAACAAGAATGAAAAAGGGTACTAGTCATGGACTAGATTCATATTTTTAGATTTTTGAGTGTCGAATTGAAATGTAAAAGACTAAGAGATTAAACTAAGAAATTAATAAAATTAAGATAAGAATTAAACTAGATTAGAAAGTAATTGACAAAATATGAACTGAAAATTGAAAAGCCCCAAAATCAAGATTCTAGGGTTCATACTTGTATTCAAATCACAAATTCTCAAAATTAATCCATAGCAATTGTAATCACTATTAATTGAAAGCTTAACGAAGCGAGAAAAATAAATAACACGAAGTAAATAAATAACAAATAAATTGCTCAAACTTCTAAGCCAAAAATCTCAAAAATATTCCACAAACTTAAAACTGAAATTAAATAACAAGTAGGGAATGAAAAGATCAAGACAATTGAATGAAGATGAAGATTTGAAGCGGTGGAGGAGGTTGGGATGCAGTAGCAATTGGACTCCTCAAAGAGCTCTTCAATATGCTACCGTGTGAGTGAATGCTCCCGAAGAAATTTTGTTTTGCTGGCTGAATGATTGCTCGTGAGAATCCCCCTCTACGGATCTGAGTGAAAAGGACGGAAAAGAATAAATTGTAAGTGTTGCTTGTAATCAAACCGTGTTTTTCCATGTCAAAAGTTCGCCATATGATGTAAAATCCCATATATATACCCTAACGGCGGAAAAAACTCTAGATCTGTAAAATACGATATTCACTCGAGCGGCATGTCGAGCGGACATCGATCGTTCAACTCTGCCTGACTTCGCTCGAGCGGCCAATGCCTCCGCTCGAGCTAACTTTGCTTGACCCCACAGGTACTAATCTAGCTTCCATTAATGAGTGATGCATGATTATTTTAGAAACTATGCCCCGGAGAACGCGATCCCAACATTCTTATGAATAACCCTTCCCCATAAGGTCAACGAATGGGAGCAGGTCCAATAACAAACTACCCAAACTGAGTCCATCTTTGTATGGGTCAACGAGAAGGGTGGCTCCAGGCCATCCCAACCTCCCCTGCCAAGAAGGGGGAGTTTGGTCCTAAGGAAATTCAAAATTGGCCTCATCCCCATCCTGGCAAAGAGCAGGGGGCCACTACGCCTTTCGAATTATCTCCCCATGGGGTACCAAAGGGATGGGTGTAATGCCAAAGGGCTGCTCAATCCCTCTCACGGTGACGAGGGGCTTGTCCTTAACAGCTGATGCATGGATTGACCCTTGTCATGAGCATCGACTAACGGGAGTGGGTCCAGTCGGAGATTGCTTGAATAGACTACCTTCAAGTATGGCTCAACAGACATAACTAACCCCGGTTAGACTGGCTCCCATGCAGAGGAGAGCGGGTCCAGCCTTGATGCTGCCCGAACATTAGCCCGTTCCATCATGACGTGGAATGGACATGGCGCCAACCCACTCCTAGCTCCACTTTCCTACGACATCAATGGTTGGGACTAGGTCCAGTCACAAACTACCCAAATGGAATCCCTCCTCACGTGGGTCAACTGGCAGTATTGGCTCCGGGCCATCCTGACCTCCCCCGCGGAAGAGCTTTGGTTTAGCCTTAAGGCTGCCCAAATGGTACTCCCATCCCCTCGTGGCAAAGGGACGATTACCTCCCCGAACGGCTATAAGAGGAGGGTGCAGTTTGAGGCATCCCTACCTCTCCTTCAGAGGAGTGCGGGATAATCCCTAGACTACCTGACTCAACAACAGAATCTCCCCCGAGGCCATGCACCTCATGTGGGAATGCTCCTCAGTGCGAGAAAGCTCACATAAGGGAATGAATGAAGGCTCCCTAGAGGGAACGAGGAACCTCCCCCGAGGCCACACACCTCGTGCGGGAAAGCTCCCATAAGAGAATGAATGAAGGCTCCCTTAAGGGAATGACGGACCTCTCTTAAGGAAATCACCTTACGCAGAAAAGCTCCTGTAAGGGAATGAATGAAGGCTCTCTTAAGGGAATGACAAACCTCCCCCTAGGAAATTACCTCATGCAGGAAAGCTCTCTCGTAAGGGAATGAATGAAGACTCCACTAAGGGAATGAACAAAGGCTCCCTAGTGCAGGAAAGCTCTTTGAGGGAATAAACATGCTCCTCCCTTGAAGGAACACAAACATCCCAGAGACTAGTTAAGCTCGCAAAAGCCCTGAGTGAGTCGGCAAGATAGGTTGGTAATGGTCAAGATTAAATTTACATACATGCACATGTGCATTGACTTTTGCAGTAAACTTGGTTGGGTTTGGCTTACGCGCCACTCGGCCATTTATTGAAAATATGCCAAGTTTGCATAATAGCACATCGAGAGAATTTCCATCATGGCTTCATCTATGCAGCATAATTCAAGCGAGATGGGGACCTTATGCACAAGATCACAAGCCGATTATGCTACAAAAAGCCTCAGGGGTTAACAAGAGCAAAAGCTTAGTAATGCTCGATGGGGCATGGGCAGGATACCCATCCACTCACTACGACGTGAGAAAACAGACTGTGCATAGCTGCCTGTGAAAGGCGTGCACAACAGAAGGCATCACAAGTAAAAGTGTAGAAAGTAAAGGCAACTAAACAAGAAAACATAATGAATTTTATTCATCAATTTCCAAAACAATTATAACTGAAAGATCACGACACAACAACGAGAAATTATGCAAAGAGATACGTAAGAGAGAGGATAGCAAGAAAATCCAAGCTAGGCTCGGCGGGGTATGGGTCCACCCTTGAGAGAAGTAACAACCCGAAGAGTCCATCTGCACCGAGTAACGAAGGCCTAGAGCAGGAGAAGACGCCCCGCCAATAGTAGCCAACTGGTATGTAAGGAAGAACCACGAACTGTACGAGGAGTTTTGAGGCAGGGAAATCCATTGAACGATTGTCTCGCAAAGCTGGAAACATGCCATCTTTTCAAAACATCTCCAAGTAATAAAGAACAGTATAACTTTTGGAAGGGCATCTGCGGGAGCCTCAAGTAGGCTGCCATGTGCATGTATCCATAAGAACTCATCACAGGATTCGGCGTCTCAAAGCCAACCTAAGCCAGGGTACCCATCAAAGTTAAGAGTAGCCAATATTAGTGTAAGAGGGGAAAGAGAGAAGGCAGAATTTCAGAATGCATAAGGAAGCATGAAGGAAGATTTTGTGGGAAGCGACGAAGGGAGAGGACCTATATATAGGCTGAGAATGATGGTTCACATCCCAAGGTTCAAAGTATTTGCATGTCGGAGGGCTCCATCAAATTAGATGAATCTCGCGGAAACCTCCAGCACAGATCCCATGGCATGCGTGTGGAAACGGAGTCCACAACATTAAGGCAGGACGACGAACAAGTGGATAGTGAATGATTGACTTGTCAAAATCCTTCAGAGTCTACAACAGAAACTCTAGTCATAAACTCATTCCTTCGGGAAGGTTGAAAGGCAAGTACAACAAGGGCAACAGAAGAGTAGAATTTGATGCATCCCCTTGGAAAAGAAAGATTCGTGTCTTTATTGGTTAATTCATCTGCAAAGGAACAGGTGGCGTTTACTACAAATGTGGCCTAAAAAAAACAAACAAACAAAAACAACAAGCACAGAAAAGGAAAGAAGAAAGAGAGAGAAGAAGAAGAAAAGAAGTAAAGAGAAAAGGTTGTACAGTCACTAATGTATCAAGAGTAACAATTCAATGGATATATAAATGCGAATAAAAAAAGGGGGTAACAAAGCGAAGGGTTCCCCCCCCTCCCGGGTCAACTTATGTCTCCTCTTCTGCATTGGTAGGGTCCACTTCTGGAGGCGTGTCTCGAGCGCATCCGTAAACACACCAGGGACCAGGTCCACCCCTATCTGAGCCCCGACCTCTAAAGCAACAGGGTCAAGAATCGGGAACTTAGGGTCCAGCAAAAGCAATTCACATCAGGGGTTTGTCAACAGGTATACCCTCAGCACCTCCCTACCAGAAAGGAACGTGGCACCACGCCTCGTCCCTGACCCCTCGCACTCTCGAGAGCTCTAACCATTGTCACTGAAGAGTCGACCTCAGCTCTTCCCTCTTAGCCTTCAAGGCCTTGATGGTCTTCACCCACTTGAAGAAGTCCTGGCTGATCCTCAGGAACTTGTCCTCAGCAAACTAACGGGAGGCAACCACAGAATCATACTTTTTGTAGAGAGAGGCATGCGGTGGTTGGAGTTCCTCCTGCTCCACCTTCTTACTGAAGAGAATCTCCTCCAGGGTCTCCCATACCTCTAACTTGAACGGCATATCAAGATAACACATGGTGACTTCTTCCTGGAACCCCCTAACTCATATTCCGAGTCACAAAGCAACTCTATCAAGGCCGGAGTGAGACCCGTGTGCCCCTCAGGGAGCCTCGTTTCCACCATGGGTCATGGGGAGACCACAAGAATCGCAAAAAGAGGCTAGAGATTCCTAGAGCTGGGTCCACCCAGTTCACTCACTACCAGGATCAAAGGTCGACCAATGACCTATCAAGCAAACACATAGTAAAATCATAAGGAAAGTATCAAAAGAGCGCTGGGAAAAGAAAACCCAAGTCATTATTAAAATGATAAAGTATCTTTAATCACTCAAAGAGGATAAAACCATTTAATTTAAATAAAAGTTTTCAACGTAAAAATAAACCTCTTAATATCTTAAAACAACTAAAATATTTAATCTAAGTAATTATCCACAATTATAATATTTTCAGAGCTCATTAAATTATTATAATTGTGCTATTTTAAAAACAAGCTTATCTAATACTTTGAAATTCGGTGGATAAGATCCGGAATACGCCATCGAGGTACAACGCTTAGGATAAATCTGTTCATGATTTTACAGTTGTCGGTGAAGAACAAAGTAACGTGATTTACGGAAAAAGATAATTATGCATGTGATTTCGGGTGAGGGTAGAGACGAGAGAGATAGTGACTGCTATCGGGAAAGAATCCAAAACTGATTGCCGTGCTGTCTAATATGTGCGAAAAAGAAAGAGAAGGGTGAGGATATAAGACTAAATTTTAGCGGGCTGTTACATCTTGCAACTGATTCTTCAACTCTTTCAATTCAGCCGGTGCCATGCGGTAAGGAGCTTTATGTACAGGAGCTGCTCCAGGTTCCACGTCTATAACAAACTCCATTTCACGAACAGGGGGTAGCCCAGACAAGTCTTCCACAAACACATCCAGAAATTCCTCCACAACGGGAATGTCTACCGAAGACTTCTTCTCCGACGACGTAGACACCATCTGAACCAAGAAGGCATCCGCTCCCCATGCAATCTCCCTTCTTGCTTGAATTGCCAATATAATTACCAGCTTTTCTTTTAGTTTACTCCCCGCAAATTCCAGACAATCACCATCTGGAAGCTGAAAGCTAATTACCCGACTTCTGCAATTAATACTCGCAGAATATCGGTATAGCCAATCCATCCCAAGGATGATATCAAAACCCAATAGTTTAAACACCACTAAATCAGCATCCAAGAACTTTCCATCAAAATTTAATGCTCAACCCAAGGCAACCTTCGAACACCATACCATTTCACCATTGGGTAGAGCCACTACCAAAGACTTCGGCAAAGGTCCCGTGACCAAATTACACATCCGAGCAAAAGTGGAAGATACAAACGACTGTGATGCACCGGAATCAAACAATGTGCAACCATAAAAATCATACAACCGGACTCTTCCTGAATCAATCACATATACCCATAAAATCTAGAATTTTACTCCAGCATCGTGGGTCGCCGGTGCCTCATCATCCACCTCTCCAGGGGTAACAGCATACACTCGAGCCTGCGCTACATGCCTCTGATTAGTTCTTCCACCCCGTCGACCTCCACGGCTTTCTTGAACCCTGATAGGGCACTCACGAGCAAAATGTCCCATTTGGCCGCATCGGTAACACTGGGGCCCACCACTCTGCCGACACTCGCCCTCATGGGCTCTATTACAAAGTCCACAAATTGGTACTCGTCCTCCCATATGGACACCAGAAGCCGCTTGAGGTCGGGTCCCGGTCCGCTGAACAAATTTCTGAGGCGAACCTGAACTACTTCCCTCACCAGAAAAATTCCGCCTCTTATGTCCTGGAGGGGAGCCCATACTCAGATTATTCTCACGCTCCACAAGAGTGGCCACGTCCACTAAATCCTGAAAAGTGGATATCCTGTGACTGACTACCATACGGCGTATATCGGGGCGTATACCCTCCTGGAAACGCTCAGCTTGCATTTCCTCTGTGGCGATGAGGTGGGGAGCAAATCGCCCAAGTTCTACAAATCTTCGGGCGTACTGTTCCACGGTCATGCTCCCTTGGACCAAGTGTGAGAACTCTCTTGCTTTTTGCCACCTTACAGAAGTGGGAACGAAGCGATCATTAAACTCTTTTTTGAAGCGCTGCCAGGTCACAGCGGCGAAAGACCCCAATTCTGACTCCAACATCATTCTCTTGGTATCCCACCATTCAAAAGCAGTGCCTTACAACAGATAGCTGGCATAGAGTACTTGTTGCGCCTCAGTGCAACCACACACCTCAAAAGTTCTTTCCAAATCTCTGACCCACTTTCCAGCTTGAAGTGGATCCTCTTCCCCAGTGAAGTGTGGAGTTCTATGCGCCAGAAAGCGCTCATAGGTGCACCCAGCTTGCACCCCTCCACTAGGCCCTCCAAGTAGTAGCCAGGGCCCTCCTTGTTGCCAAGGCCCTCCTTGCTGTGGCCAAGGACCTCCTGGTTGTGGCCAAGGCCCTCCTTGTTGTGGGCAAGGCCCTCCTTGTTGTGGCCTAAAGTTTTGTTGCATTTATTCCCTCATTTGCCGTATAGCTTGGGCTATGGAATCATCTCTCTGTGTATCGTCCCTGGCCCTTGAGTAGATTTCCTTGGTCTCACCATTTTTCTTTCTTCCTGCCAACACAACCTTTGACCCCCTTTTAGAAAACAAAAACAAAACCAAAACCAACACCACATAACAAGAAACAAAAGAAACCAGCATGCAATAACATAACTAAATATATAAAACACGCAAACAAGCTCAAACATATAAAACACGTCAAATAGTAACTTTACTTAAAATAAATTTTAAAACACAACAAAAGAAAACATTCTGGTACTACCTACGGGACATGTGGTTTTACCCAGAGCCAAACCGCTCTGATACCACCTGTGACGCCCCCAAATCCCCACGCACGGACACGGGGAATTCGAGACATCCGGATGGTGACAACACGGGTCACCATCCTATCGACGAGTGCCAAGTGTGTGCAAGCAACAAATGTGCACGAAGAGATACGCAGCGGATAGCAAAGGTATAAAACTAAGTACCAGAATTTTCTTGATTAAAACATAAAGCTGTTCAAATCATACGTAATAAAATATCACAAATACAAATATTGTTTCAAAGCCAACTCCAAAGCATAAGCTCCAACTCAAAACTCCGGCGGAGTCGCATCCTCGGGCTCAGCCTCCTCCTCCTCCTCGATCCCTGCACCAAAATCTACGGTATCAAAAATGGTGCCGCAGGTAAGTAAAATCCAAAAAACCACCAGATAAAAACATATAGAACTCAAATAATATGCATGAATAAATGCCAATGCACGACATCCATAAAACCATATTTTTTTTTCCACACACACCAAAAATCCCATTTGGCCCAAAAACATATCCTTTAAAAAAAAAAACACGCCAAAAGTCCATTTGGCCTATATCACGCCAAAAATCCATTTGGCCCATATCCAACTCAATCCATTTAGTTCGTATGCACCATGACCTCCCCTAGGGGTCATCCGCACACCCTGGCTCCTGTGCCACATTGCGGGTATCCGCCACGCGTATGACACCTAAACGAGCGATGCCCAGTTCCGCGCCCCGCGCGTTCGTAGCCAAGCATCCCCTAGCCCCCGCTCCCATTGTCGTTCAGTTCCGAGCCCTGCGCGTTCGTAGCCAAGTTTCGACTCAGGGGACGTCACTCAGTATATTACGCTCCCGAGTGACCAGAGGAGCTCCACCGAGATAATACCCCATCTCGGTTTGGGGTCGTGGTACACACGCACCCGTAAATCCATTTATGCCATTAAAACATGATTTTCTCAATTTAAATAAAATGCACGTGCATGCACCATGTAAATGAAATCTCAATGCTCGACACAATCAACCAACCATAAAACAACAAATCAAGCAACTCCGTCCTCCATCCATCCGACCCCCGAACTCCTCGGACTCAGTCCGGAATCAACCAACCAACCAGATAAATTATTGAAAGAGCAAAATATATTTAAATCTAAAAGTAGAGTTTGGAAAATACTTACAGCGCTATAAGGTATTTTTAGAAGGTTCGGCGCACACCAAAAGATAAGCGGAAAGCAACGTAACAATGCAAATGCACTGTAACCGTGGGTCGCAAAATACCCACTTTTGAACGGGGACAAACCAAGACACCAAATTGATAGGGAATGGTGTAGGGATGTTTGTGAAACTAGTGGAAGCGAGCTTTGGCCGTGGGTGGCGGCGAAAACGCCGGTAGAAGTGAAAAATGTGCAAATCGGAGTTGAGCTCGTGGGAGCCGCTCCGGTGACCGTTTGAGGCCGGAAATGGGTGGGTTAGGTCAGCAAGAGGTAGAGGAAGAAGTGGTGAAGAGGTGGTGGCCGGAAGAAGTGTTTTGGTGGGGGTGGTGATGGCCACGCCGGCCGGACGGCAGTGGGCTGGGGTGTTGGCCGGTGACGTCGTGGGTGAGGAGAGAGAGAGAAAGAGAGAAACGCGGGAGAGAGGCCGAACAGGGAAGAAGAAAAGAGGAAAAAGAAAGAAAGAAAAAAGAAAGAAAAGGGAAAAAGAAAAAAAAAAGAAAAGGAAAAGAAAAGGATAAAGGAAAAGAAATGAGGTCCAATCCTCACTTCGGGAGTCCAACGACTGATTCAAAAAAGATAACTTTAAAAGCGATTAAACCAAGAAAATATATTTAAACCAATCGATAAGCTAAAATATATAAAATAACTAATGAAAACCAACTATTAAATTTTAAATCCAAAAACAAGCTAAAATAAATTAAACAACAATTTTAAACTCAACAGCGAATAAAATCCAATTAAATCCGTTTATTTAAAATACAAGCACTATAATATTAATTAAATTAAAATATTCCTTCAGTGAAAATACACATAAAAGTAGGTCATCACAATCATGATGGCGGAAGGATACTACTGGGAAAGGCAACGTGAGCTAGGTATTACTTGCCACACACCTTGAGGGATGCCGAAGAGTATATGCAAACGTGCAAGAAATGCCAAGAGTACATGGGGATCATCCATCACCCACCAACGGAACTAGCGCCGATAGCCTCTCTTTGGCCATTCGTGTAGTGGGGAGTTGACCTGGTGGGACCCCTTCCCCAGGAAAAGGCGGGGTAAAATTCGTGGTGGTGGCGGTGGACTACTTCGACAAGTGGGTTGAGGCCAAAGCGCTAGCAACAATCACGACTGATAACATTACTCACTTCTTGTGGAAAAACGTCGTTTACCGGTTTGGGGTGCCCCACTGCATTGTGTCTAATAATGAAGGCAGTTGACTTGGATCACTACTGAGAGTGGTGCTAGGACCTAAGGTCAAGTTTTGGTACTCATCACCGGGACATCCCCAGTCGAATGGTCAAGTAGAAGCCACCAACAAAACCCTATTGCGGATATTAAAGAAGTTGAGTGATCAGAAGGGGGCTTAGTCATAGCAACTCTCGTCCATCTTATGGGTTTACCGGACAACTGTAAGGACACCAACTGGCGAGACCTGACTCACTCAAAATTGAGTAGCACAAAGGCTATCCCAAGTGCAGGAGGATGTCGTGTAATAATTAGGAATAAATTTCTAGATCGTCTCCTCAGGTAAAGCTACTTAAACTCGAACTCGTTGAAAATTGTGAAAATCTTCACAAAGAGAAAATAAAGATGATGGTATGTGTAATGGATGGAAAAGTGCAACAAGAATGAAAAAAGGTACTAGTCATGGACTAGATTCATATGTTTAGATTTTTGAGTGTTGAATTGAAATGTAAAAGACTAAGAGATTAAACTAAGAAATTAATAAAATTAAGATAAGAATTAAACTAGATTAGAAAGTAATTGATAAAATATGAACTAAAAATTGAAAAGCCCCAAAATCAAGATTCTAGGGTTCATACTTGTATTCAAATCACGAATTCTCAAAATTAATCCATAGCAATTGTAATCACTATTAATTGAAAGCTTAACGAAGTGAGAAAAAAATAAATAACACGAAGTAAATAAATAACAAATAAATTGCTCAAACTTCTAAGCCAAAAATCTCAAAAATATTCCACAAACTTAAAACTGAAATTAAATAACAAGTAGGGAATGAAAAGATCAAGACAATTGAATGAAGATGAAGATTTGAAGCGGTGGAGGAGGTTGGGATGCAGTAGCAATTGGACTCCTCAAAGAGCTCTTCAATATGCTACCGTGTGAGTGAATGCTCCCGAAGAAATTTTGTTTTGCTGGCTGAATGATTGCTCGTGAGAATCCCCCTCTACGGATCTGAGTGAAAAGGACGGAAAAGAATAAATTGTAAGTGTTGCTTGTAATCAAACCGTGTTTTTCCATGTCAAAAGTTCGCCATATGATGTAAAATCCCATATATATACCCTAACGGCGGAAAAAACTCTAGATCTGTAAAATACGATATTCACTCGAGCGGCATGTCGAGCGGACATCGATCGTTCAACTCTGCCTGACTTCGCTCGAGCGGCCAATGCCTCCGCTCGAGCTAACTTTGCTTGACCCCACAGGTACTAATCTAGCTTCCATTAATGAGTGATGCATGATTATTTTAGAAACTATGCCCCGGAGAACGCGATCCCAACATTCTTATGAATAACCCTTCCCCATAAGGTCAACGAATGGGAGCAGGTCCAATAACAAACTACCCAAACTGAGTCCATCTTTGTATGGGTCAACGAGAAGGGTGGCTCCAGGCCATCCCAACCTCCCCTGCCAAGAAGGGGGAGTTTGGTCCTAAGGAAATTCAAAATTGGCCTCATCCCCATCCTGGCAAAGAGCAGGGGGCCACTACGCCTTTCGAATTATCTCCCCATGGGGTACCAAAGGGATGGGTGTAATGCCAAAGGGCTGCTCAATCCCTCTCACGGTGACGAGGGGCTTGTCCTTAACAGCTGATGCATGGATTGACCCTTGTCATGAGCATCGACTAACGGGAGTGGGTCCAGTCGGAGATTGCTTGAATAGACTACCTTCAAGTATGGCTCAACAGACATAACTAACCCCGGTTAGACTGGCTCCCATGCAGAGGAGAGCGGGTCCAGCCTTGATGCTGCCCGAACATTAGCCCGTTCCATCATGACGTGGAATGGACATGGCGCCAACCCACTCCTAGCTCCACTTTCCTACGACATCAATGGTTGGGACTAGGTCCAGTCACAAACTACCCAAATGGAATCCCTCCTCACGTGGGTCAACTGGCAGTATTGGCTCCGGGCCATCCTGACCTCCCCCGCGGAAGAGCTTTGGTTTAGCCTTAAGGCTGCCCAAATGGTACTCCCATCCCCTCGTGGCAAAGGGACGATTACCTCCCCGAACGGCTATAAGAGGAGGGTGCAGTTTGAGGCATCCCTACCTCTCCTTCAGAGGAGTGCGGGATAATCCCTAGACTACCTGACTCAACAACAGAATCTCCCCCGAGGCCATGCACCTCATGTGGGAATGCTCCTCAGTGCGAGAAAGCTCACATAAGGGAATGAATGAAGGCTCCCTAGAGGGAACGAGGAACCTCCCCCGAGGCCACACACCTCGTGCGGGAAAGCTCCCATAAGAGAATGAATGAAGGCTCCCTTAAGGGAATGACGGACCTCTCTTAAGGAAATCACCTTACGCAGAAAAGCTCCTGTAAGGGAATGAATGAAGGCTCTCTTAAGGGAATGACAAACCTCCCCCTAGGAAATTACCTCATGCAGGAAAGCTCTCTCGTAAGGGAATGAATGAAGACTCCACTAAGGGAATGAACAAAGGCTCCCTAGTGCAGGAAAGCTCTTTGAGGGAATAAACATGCTCCTCCCTTGAAGGAACACAAACATCCCAGAGACTAGTTAAGCTCGCAAAAGCCCTGAGTGAGTCGGCAAGATAGGTTGGTAATGGTCAAGATTAAATTTACATACATGCACATGTGCATTGACTTTTGCAGTAAACTTGGTTGGGTTTGGCTTACGCGCCACTCGGCCATTTATTGAAAATATGCCAAGTTTGCATAATAGCACATCGAGAGAATTTCCATCATGGCTTCATCTATGCAGCATAATTCAAGCGAGATGGGGACCTTATGCACAAGATCACAAGCCGATTATGCTACAAAAAGCCTCAGGGGTTAACAAGAGCAAAAGCTTAGTAATGCTCGATGGGGCATGGGCAGGATACCCATCCACTCACTACGACGTGAGAAAACAGACTGTGCATAGCTGCCTGTGAAAGGCGTGCACAACAGAAGGCATCACAAGTAAAAGTGTAGAAAGTAAAGGCAACTAAACAAGAAAACATAATGAATTTTATTCATCAATTTCCAAAACAATTATAACTGAAAGATCACGACACAACAACGAGAAATTATGCAAAGAGATACGTAAGAGAGAGGATAGCAAGAAAATCCAAGCTAGGCTCGGCGGGGTATGGGTCCACCCTTGAGAGAAGTAACAACCCGAAGAGTCCATCTGCACCGAGTAACGAAGGCCTAGAGCAGGAGAAGACGCCCCGCCAATAGTAGCCAACTGGTATGTAAGGAAGAACCACGAACTGTACGAGGAGTTTTGAGGCAGGGAAATCCATTGAACGATTGTCTCGCAAAGCTGGAAACATGCCATCTTTTCAAAACATCTCCAAGTAATAAAGAACAGTATAACTTTTGGAAGGGCATCTGCGGGAGCCTCAAGTAGGCTGCCATGTGCATGTATCCATAAGAACTCATCACAGGATTCGGCGTCTCAAAGCCAACCTAAGCCAGGGTACCCATCAAAGTTAAGAGTAGCCAATATTAGTGTAAGAGGGGAAAGAGAGAAGGCAGAATTTCAGAATGCATAAGGAAGCATGAAGGAAGATTTTGTGGGAAGCGACGAAGGGAGAGGACCTATATATAGGCTGAGAATGATGGTTCACATCCCAAGGTTCAAAGTATTTGCATGTCGGAGGGCTCCATCAAATTAGATGAATCTCGCGGAAACCTCCAGCACAGATCCCATGGCATGCGTGTGGAAACGGAGTCCACAACATTAAGGCAGGACGACGAACAAGTGGATAGTGAATGATTGACTTGTCAAAATCCTTCAGAGTCTACAACAGAAACTCTAGTCATAAACTCATTCCTTCGGGAAGGTTGAAAGGCAAGTACAACAAGGGCAACAGAAGAGTAGAATTTGATGCATCCCCTTGGAAAAGAAAGATTCGTGTCTTTATTGGTTAATTCATCTGCAAAGGAACAGGTGGCGTTTACTACAAATGTGGCCTAAAAAAAACAAACAAACAAAAACAACAAGCACAGAAAAGGAAAGAAGAAAGAGAGAGAAGAAGAAGAAAAGAAGTAAAGAGAAAAGGTTGTACAGTCACTAATGTATCAAGAGTAACAATTCAATGGATATATAAATGCGAATAAAAAAAGGGGGTAACAAAGCGAAGGGTTCCCCCCCCTCCCGGGTCAACTTATGTCTCCTCTTCTGCATTGGTAGGGTCCACTTCTGGAGGCGTGTCTCGAGCGCATCCGTAAACACACCAGGGACCAGGTCCACCCCTATCTGAGCCCCGACCTCTAAAGCAACAGGGTCAAGAATCGGGAACTTAGGGTCCAGCAAAAGCAATTCACATCAGGGGTTTGTCAACAGGTATACCCTCAGCACCTCCCTACCAGAAAGGAACGTGGCACCACGCCTCGTCCCTGACCCCTCGCACTCTCGAGAGCTCTAACCATTGTCACTGAAGAGTCGACCTCAGCTCTTCCCTCTTAGCCTTCAAGGCCTTGATGGTCTTCACCCACTTGAAGAAGTCCTGGCTGATCCTCAGGAACTTGTCCTCAGCAAACTAACGGGAGGCAACCACAGAATCATACTTTTTGTAGAGAGAGGCATGCGGTGGTTGGAGTTCCTCCTGCTCCACCTTCTTACTGAAGAGAATCTCCTCCAGGGTCTCCCATACCTCTAACTTGAACGGCATATCAAGATAACACATGGTGACTTCTTCCTGGAACCCCCTAACTCATATTCCGAGTCACAAAGCAACTCTATCAAGGCCGGAGTGAGACCCGTGTGCCCCTCAGGGAGCCTCGTTTCCACCATGGGTCATGGGGAGACCACAAGAATCGCAAAAAGAGGCTAGAGATTCCTAGAGCTGGGTCCACCCAGTTCACTCACTACCAGGATCAAAGGTCGACCAATGACCTATCAAGCAAACACATAGTAAAATCATAAGGAAAGTATCAAAAGAGCGCTGGGAAAAGAAAACCCAAGTTCCTAACAAACCTGACCGAGAGAGCCTAAAACACTGACCAAAGGATGCCTGAATCTAGGTCACCCTGCAATGGTCACCTCGGGTCCCTTTCCCTAACTCGGCTGACTTCAAGATGATTAGTTTTGGGAGGCACTGAAAACAAGGCAGCCAGGCACCTTCCTTTCAGGGAGAGTAGGGTCTTGTAGCCGACAATCGAGGAAGATAAGAAAGAAACACGAGCTGGTGAGGGAAACACCTCCCCACAAACCGTCTGTGGGGCACGAAGCGGTGCCCCCGAACGCAGGAGGGTGGTGATCCCTCCCCTACCACTTTGCAGGTGGGGCTGATGGGTGGGAGTCCCTGCGGAAGATTGACCAGGGAATCGAGAGGCATCATCATCATCAAAATTTGGCTTGTCAAGGAGCTCTGCCGTAGCTTCTTTCCTTTTCCTTCCACTGGAGGGCTAACTGACTGCTGACATGACAGACTTCCAGTGGGCCCAAGCAGGATCGAAGATCCAACCCAATGCAAAGCCAAATGCATGAGAAGGTATTGCAACAAATTGCTTTTACTCTATAGTGCATTGGACTAGACTTCATCCAAGTGGGCAGCGACCCATTCCCACACAATCTTGATGCAGCGGGCTTCCTTCAGCATCACTGGCGACTTTGGGAGCTTCCCTTTAAGCACCACCTCCCAGTTAGCCCGAATGGGATAATCTGTCCCACAGACTGCCCAGGGGGTACTCCCACCCGGGATCAGAATGAAGAAGAACTGTTTGGAGCCCGAGGTCCTCCTGTCATATTCCCACTCGAGGCGAACTAAAGGGCAAGCAAGAACAAAATTACAGAGGTTACCCCTCCTCTTTGACACTGAGTGAGTGAAAAAGAACTCCCTGCTAGTGAGATCGGGCCAAGTGTCACGAGATTCTTCTAGGGCCTGTCCTCAAATCACACAGCAACCCACTAGGATTCTCCAAGCATTAGGGAGGAGTTAGGCAGGTCGGCGTGATGTCTAGCACATCGTGAACTAGAATGCAAAGGGGCAACCCCAGACCGTCGCCAAACATGGAGGGGAATCACACCACTTTGCAGGCATATCCCTTTGGGTCCACAGCTCCTTCTTCCAGCTGCAGAACCTCATGAACTGTTCGTTCCAGAAGGCCAAACTTTCTCTACAGGTTCTCCAGGTCAGAAGGAACCACCTCGTAGCGCCATGAAGACCTGTCGAACCTTCAACTATTAGCAGGAGCCTCGATGCCCCTATCCCAAAAGGCGAATAGGCTTGACTAGAAGACCTAGTGGCCCTATGGTCTCTCGAGCCCTTTGGAGCAGAGTGGGCAGATTTTTTGGAAACCATGAAAAATGGTGTGGTTAAAGGCCAAGGTCTCGAGCAACAGCAGAGCAATGTAGAAGGTTTGGAGGTGATAGATACCCAATCTTTCTTTAGGACCATATATAAAGGCCCAAGAGATGGTTCATATGCCTGGGCAATAGGGATAGAGTAGTTGCTCGATCTTGA
Source organism: Carya cathayensis (assembly GCA_011037825.1). Taxonomy (NCBI): domain Eukaryota; kingdom Viridiplantae; phylum Streptophyta; class Magnoliopsida; order Fagales; family Juglandaceae; genus Carya; species Carya cathayensis. Next base: position 88,825 of record QGSO01000872.1, on the reverse strand, counting down.
TGAATTTGAAATGATAGAAAAGGAACGTGGAGAGGGTAGTTGCAAACTAGAAAGTACATGAAACGACGTGGATCACAATGGGTGTCATAAGAAGGCTATATGAGCATATTACTTGGGACAAAAATGAACAGCCAATCTGCCCGATTGAGGACCCGAACATGCGAGGGGCCATCACCGCTGGTCTCGGGGATCAAGCAATGAGGAAGGGAAAACCATTCCGACCGAGTTGTATCAAAAGCAGAGGAGCCATTAATTGTTGGAATTCCCATCGAAGTTTTTCGATAAGAATTGGGGGGGTAACTGTTGGGAGAAAATTTCCCCTAGAAGTTCAGCCCAACCCAGGTGGGGATGCCATCTGGACCAAGGCCAAGCCTAGACGCATCCAATTATGGGCCACATAACTACAAGCACTCCCCAGCTCAGGAGGACTCAGGTCAAGCCAACAGGCTAGGTGGGCCAGGACCCAAGAGGTGCTCAGCGCCTCTACAGTCAGGGAAGGATCAACACACCACCTCGATGGGACAATACAATTTGACCTCTCCCCCCCTCAAGCCAAGTCGCATTTATGGATTTTTGGCAGAGGCCACTCGAGAGGGGGGAAGGGGATGGAGCTGCCTTGGGGATAGGTATAAGTGTCCCCCTCGAGCACCAGATGAGGGTAAGCTGATCGATACTCCTATATTCTGAGATTTTTCCTCTAAAAGAAACTGACTTAAGTATCGAAGGCTCCATCCGGCAACCCACCGGGCTGCTGGAGTTAGGAGTGGTTTTGTGTGTGCAGGTAAGTGAGGACCTGAGCTCCCGAGTAGTCTGGCCCAAAGGCATACGAAATATGTCATTAACATATATTATTAGTTACAACATATTAATAACATAATATTAGTTATAAAATATGAAATGGCCAAACATTTCTATTTAACGTTCAAACGTGAATAGATGCTCATCTTCAATGTTCGAAAGAACATGAAAAAAAAAAGCGAAAAAATTCCTACTCTTTTCCTCAGCTCTTATTATAAATGTTCGAACGTTACATTATTTACGTCCAGACGTTAAAAAATGCTGAAAATTGATTGCTGATTTCCTCAACTCGTCGAATAAATGTTCGAATGTTACATTATTTACGTTCAAACGTAAATATTATATATATTTTTGAACGTCCGAATGTTCCATCTAAAAATTGGGCGATAAATGTTAATGTTCAAACGTTAGAACAAATGAAATATTTTAGAATGAAATCACACACGGGATGTGTGACACCCCGTTTTTACGTGTATTTTCACTGAAGGAATATTTTAATTTAATTAATATTATAGTGCTTGTATTTTAAATAATCGGATTTCAATTGGATTTTATTTGCTGTTGAGTTTAAAATTGCTATTTAAGTTATTTTAAATTGTTTTTGGATTTAAAATTTAATAGTTGGTTTTCACTAGTTATTTAATGTATTTTAGCTTTATGATGTATTTAAAATATTTTCTTGGTTTTATCACTTTTAAAATTATCTTCGTGGGATCAGTCGTTGGACTTCCAGAAGTGAGGACTGGACCTCATTTCTTTCCTTCATCTTTTTTTTTTCTTTTTTCTTTTCTTTTTCTTTCCCTTTTTTCTTTTTTCTTTCTTTCTTCTTCTTTCCTTTCCTCCCGTGCACGCGATTCTCTCTCTCTCCCTTCTCTTTTTCCTCTTCCGCCTAGCCCACTTTGACCGGCAATTTCTCCGTCGTCTGGTGGAGGTGTCGTACACCACCCCCGCCATTCTCTTCCCCTCCCATCAGAGCCATCAGACCCACCGTTAGCCGCCACGAACGGCTCGAAGTTGCTGCCCCTGCCCTGTTTTCACCCCTGTTGCTGAATTCTTCCTCCGCCCAGAACCGCCGCTTGCCGGCGGCGTGGCCTACACCACCCACCCAGAAATCTTCCCCTCCCTCCGGCGCACCACCCCACCAAAGATCTCCCCCAACCGTGCCGCCGTTTGGCCGGAAAAGCACATCTAAGCTGCACGGTTTTTCACCGTTTCCGGCGCCATCGCACCACCTCCGGCCACCATCTCTTCACCACTTCTTCCCCTACCTCTTGCCGACCTAACCCACCCATTTCCGGCCTAGATCCATCGCCGGAGCAGCTCCCACGAGCTCAACTCCGATTTGGCCGTTTTTGCCCTCCATCGCCGTTTCCACCGCCACCCACGGCCAAAACTCTCTTCCACTAGCTTCATAAACATCCCTAGACCATTCCCTATCAATTTGGTGTCTTGGGTTGTCCTCGTTCAAGAGTGGGTATTTTGCGACCCACGGCTACAGTGCATTTGCACTGTTACGTTGCTTTCCGCTCATCGTTTGCTGCGCGCCGAACCTTTTAAAAATCATATATAGCGCTGTAAGTATTTTCCCAAGTTTCGTTTTAGATTTAATATATTATTGCCTTTACAATAATTTATTTTGTCATCTGGTTGGTTTGTTGATTCCGGACTGAGTCCGAGGAGTTCGGGGGTCGGTTGGAATTGAGGACGGAGCTGTTTGTTGGTTGTTTGTGATGTTCGGGTTGTGTTGGTTATTTTATGTTATTTTAATTGCATGGCATTGAGCATACATGATCATGCGCATTTTATTGAAAAATGGTGATGCATGTGTAAACGGAATTTTGGGTGCGTGTGTATCACGAGCCCAAGCCGGGATGGGTTATTATCTCGGTGGAGCTCCTCTAGTCACTCGGGAGCGTAATATACTGAGTGACGTCCCCTGAGTTGTCGTTGGACGACGGGAGCGGGACTAGGGGGTGCTTGGCTACGTACGCGCGAGAGGCGCGGAACTAGGCATCGTCCTACTCACTGACTCCGTGGCCCCTCTGCTGGCGGGGGTTAGAGGATGTTTGGCTACGTACACGAGAGGCACGGAACTGGACATCGCTCGTTTAAAGGATGCTTGGCTACGTACGCGCAGGGTGCGGAACCGGGCATCGCTTGATATGAAGCCAGGGCTTGCGGATGACTCCTAGGGGAGGTCATGGTGCATTCGATTAAGGAAAAATGGAAAAATGGTTTGAGATTGATTTTTGGCCATTATGTGAGATAATGACGAGTTATAATTTAAAGGAAAGGTTTTAGGCCAAATGGGACTTTTGGCGTGTGTGGAAAAATATGGTTTTTGGGACATGTGCATTGGGCATAATTCATGCATATTGTTTGGGTTTTAATATGTTTATATCTTGCGTTGTTTGGATTTTACTTACCTGCGGTACCATTTTTGGTACCGTAGATTTTGATACAGATCTGGATGAGGAGGAGGCTGAGCCCGAGGAGGCGGCTCCGCCGGAGGAGTAGCTGGACAGTCTTTAATTATATTATATTTGGCGGTGTTTTTATTTATGTGTATTTGGATTTGAAAAGATGTTGAACTTGTAATATTTTAGTATGTATGTTTTGAACTAGTTTGTATTTAACTGAGAAAATTCTGGTACTTAGTGTATGACTTATCTACCCGCTGCGTGTTTTTATTTGTACACATTCCGCTTGTACACACACTTTGGACACTTGGCGATGGGATGGGTGACCGTGTTGTCATCGTCCCGACGTCTCGACTTCCACGTGGCCGTACCTGGGAGTTGGGGGCGTCACAGGATGAAAAGTAGACTCATTTTTGCTTCATCCCATGCACGAAAGAGAGAAGAGAGATAGAGAGGGTGCCTGGGAAGTGAGAGAGCTTGAGTGTGTGTGTGTGTGTGTGTGTGTGTGTGAGAGAGAGAGAGAGAGAGAGTGAGAGTGAGTGAGAGAGAGAGAATTTCCGTGAGAGAGGGTTAGAGTGAGAGAGCTTTTTAAAAAAAAAAAATAGACTTAATCCATTCACTGAAACCAAAGTTACATTTATGACTAATCAATACAGGAAAATCCCGATTATCAGCCAAACTACTCATCTGTTAGGGGCTCCCCCGCCAACAAATTTCTATGTGACGGACATTGTCTAAACTTCTATACCTTCTCTATCGACAACAGTCAATAGAGAAAGAGCTCTATTAAAACAGAGCTAAACGACCTTACTTCCCAAAGAAGAAAGGTACACCCACGCTCCATCCTCCCAATGAGGAGGAGTACAACCACACTCTCTCCTCCCAAGGAGGAAGAGTACAACCACCTACCTTTCTCCAAAAAAGGAATAGGACAAACACCCACCTTCCTCCAAAAGAGGAGTGGGACACTAGCCTATTTCTTTAAAAACTAAAAGAAAACCAACTACACATACTGAAAACAAGAAAACTGGCAATGGGCTGTAAAAACAAATAGGCCCAGACTAAGCCAAAAGGCCCAGCTTATGCGCACGTGGGGGCCCAACCCGTTAGGGTTTCTAGATGTTCCTTGTGCCACCGCACCCATCTTCTTCTCTTCTTTTCAATGCATCTTCTCCTACAGCGTTCCCCTCCACCAAATGCACGAGCATGCCTCCATCTCTCGCTTTGCCTTGCCCTGGACGACGTTTCGGATCACTGCTAAGGAAATCCAAAAGCAGTCTGGCGTACATGCTCCTTGGTTCACTCACAGACGGCTTCTGGTAGCCCTGCCTGGCCCCAGATGAAAGTTTCAGATCACTGCACAAGAAATCCAAAAGCAATCTGGTGTATTTGCTTCTTGGTCCACTCACAGACGGCTTCGGATTGATTGGTAGCATGCTTCAGAATGGCTGGTAGCATGCATCGATTTGGTTGAGTCGATCTGTTCATGCCGCCCTCCTCCTCCATCCTGGACGTGAAACAGCCCTCTGTTTTCCTAGATGAAAACAGAGCTCATGAGATCATGTCGAAGCCCGGCTTCAAAGGCCAACCAAACGCCTACACAAAACCACCACCCCGGAGCAGAGGTGGTTTCTAGATCCACTGTGCGAGAGACACACCAAAACTGCCCTAAAGCCACCGTTAAATAGCCACCTCAAGCCTTATTGTTAGTACTTAACAACCTAAAATAAGGACAAAGTAAACGGAGGCGCCCACCTCCCTCTTGGGAGGACTATCGGGCTTTGTTCTCTAGGGAGAGGAAGAGAGAGCAGTCCAATTCACTCATCTTTTGTAAAAAATTTAGAGTGAGAGAGCTTGAGTGAGAGAGAGAGAGAGAGAGAGAGAGAGTTAGAAAGTAATTGCTCTTTTCGGCTAAAAATTGGTTTGTTCTTGATGAGGGGTAATTGCTTTTTTTTGAAGGATTATTTGGTGGAGCTTGTAATCAACTATTTGATTTGATACATTTTTTTGTTGGGCTAGGTATATTTCTAAACTTTGTTGTAAATTTGTTTGTGAATATGTCAATATATGCATATATTGTGATTATTGTTTGTTTTATTGAATATGTTGGGAATATGTTTATATATTATGATTATTGTTTGTTTTATTGAATTTGTTTGTGAATATGTCAATATATGCATATATTGTGATTATTGTTTGTTTTATTGAATATGTTGGGAATATGTTTATATATTGTTATTATTGTTTGTGAATTTTTATTGAATATGTGGGGAATATGTTTATAGATTGTGAATTTACGGGTGAATATTTATTAAATATGTTGTGAATATGTGAAATTGTTGTGATTATTGTTAACATTTAATATACATTTAATATGGGAATAAATATTTAATATGTAATAAGTATATATAATATATTCATACTAGTTTAATTAAAATATAATGGTTATGCAACTTATAAGTAAATAACTTAACTATATATAAAGTATAATATACATATAATAACTATATTTAATAATAACACATTAAATATTCCTACCTTTATGACTTTCCATATCATTGTTGTTAAATATATATATATATATATATAAATTAAGAAAGTAAAATACTCTTAAAAAAAGAGGTATTTAACCCACTAAATAAGTTGAGAGTTGGAAAGAATAAATTACTCTCTATTTAATATAAAATAGAGAGTAAATAACAATGGATCAAATAAAAGCTTAATTAGAAATTTATATATATTTATTGTCCATATAAATAAATAACCCACTCAATTAAGTATATAAATATTAGTAAACATTTTATAAATAATAACTAATTATAACTAATATGTGCTTCTACTAAGTTATAATATAAATAATAATAAATAAATAAGAATAAATTATAATAAAATATATATTATAACAATTAAATATATATTGTTAACAATTAATAATAAAAATTAAAATTAAATATGTATCATTTAATAAGTAACTAAGATATATAATAACAATCAAAATTATAATTAAGGAATAATAGCAATTAAAATTATATAATAAAAATTATAATAACATTTATATAATAACAATTAAAATTATAATTTAGGAACTTCCAATTAAAATATTTTGTTGCCTGTTGAAAAATTTGAAACTTCTTTTCCATAACTAATCATTTTTATTTTTTATATAAATTAACAATCTCAAACAAATAATAGTGTTATATTATTAAACTAGAAAAAGATATTGTAAATATGCTCACAAGCTTCCTATCTTGGAGACAACGATTAAGAATTATCTTGAATAAATGTCTGTCAAATTGCTTGATTGTCAAAGTCTCTCCGGCCTTGAGAGTTCGGCCTTGATAACTCTCAAGGCCGGATAGTTTGTGACAGTTAAGTAATTAAGCATAAATTTAGACATTTCTTCACAATCATTCTCAATCATTGCCTAAGAGACTGGTAACTTGTGAGCATATTCTTCCATCTAAGCTCTAGTTTAACAATATAACACTATTATATTCGTTTGACATTGTTAATTCAAACAACATAGAAATATTGTTTGTAGTGTTTTTTGTAAGATTTTGTATGACATTGCATAAATAACCTTAGACCCGTTCGGGAATTAGTATATATTTAGGTGTACACTAATTCCTGAATTGTCCAGTATGGACAGTTTAGGATTATATTATTTGTATTGCATATTCTTGTTACTCATATTGAATACGTTTAGTATGAAGCTTCGGTGTCTTCCTCTATTGTTCTTCGAGTATACTGTTCGTAGGGTTACAATCCCTCTATGTGAACATGTATACTTGGAGAACTATAGGGAGCTGCTGCCGAAATTTCAACTAACGTGGAAAGTAGTAGAGTGACGAAATATGTGCAATATGGATAATATAATCTCGAATAGGGCCAACTACCTTATTGAATGAGTAGCTTGAATGGGAGCATGACATGCATGTGAATTTTCTCTTCACGTGTTACTAATAGATAGACTTTTTAGAAATGGACAAAAGTTAGATGCGTCTAGGTGATAGACTTGAAAAGGATTACGTACCCTATTCACGTGGAGTAAGAATCTTTATTGATTTGGCAAGAGCCTCTGTTGGTAGTCGTGGTTACATTAAGTGTCCATGTTGAGGGTGTAAAAATTTGTGTGCGCTAGGGTTGGATGAAGTTGAAAGTCATATATTTGTGAACGATATAGATCTGGGGTATACTCGATAGGATACTGCATGGTGAGCCATATGCATAGTCAGCCAATGCATTGTTTGGTCATCTGAATTATTTGTAGCACGTGAATAATGATTATGAGTGGGATGAGATGGAGGAAATGTTGGGTGACATTGGAGTAGGGATGTTTATGGATGAGGTTGATGACAATGCCTCAAGTGACCGAGGGACTGATTTTGAAAATTTTACTGCAATGTGGGAAGATGCAAAACGCGAGCTTTATCCAAGCTGTACAAAACATTCCAAAATATCGTTTATTGTGTGGTTGCTTCACATTAAGTCATTGTGTGGGATGTTGATGAAAGCAATAAATATGGTATTTGACTTATTTAATGAGGTGCTTCCAGAAGGGTCTGCATTGCCAAAGAATTTTTATGAAGCAAAATAGTTGAGAAAGGGATTAGGGTTTGAGTACAAGTCCATACATGCATGCAAGAATGATTGTATTTTGTTCTGAAATGATAACGAGGAGAAACAAGCGTGTCCTGTATGCTTCAAGTTGAGGTGGAAGGGTAAGAAAAACGTGCCGGCTAAGGTGTTGCGATATTTTCCCTTGAGAGCTAGGTTGTAAAGACTATATATGTGTAAGAAAACAACTCACAATATGAGGTGGCATGAGGAGAAAAGAGTTAAGGAGGATGCATATATGAGGCACCCAACTGACTCACTTGTGTGTGGCAATCTTTCGATGATCAATACCTAGAATTTGGGATAGAAGCTCGGAACATGCGCTTTAACTTTACTTATCCCCGACCCGAGATCACTTGGGAATGAAATTAACATATACATATAGCCGTTGATTGAAGAGCTGAAAGAGTTATGGGAAACAGGCGTCAAAACATATTATGCATCCATGTCAACATCTTTTCAGATGCATATTGCAGTAATGTAGACGATAAATGACTTTCCAGCATATGAGAATCTTTGGGTTGGAGTACTAAAGGGAAGTTAGCATGTCTAATGTATAATAAAGAAACTGCTAGTGAGTGGTTAAAATATTCTCAGAAGCTTTGTTTCATGGGTCATCGATGTTATCTACCCACAAATCATGAATGGGGAATAGAATGCGCTAAGTTTGATGGGAGAGTAGAGGACAAAAATGCACCAACTGAGTTTTCTGGGGAAGAGATACTGGAACAACTGGTACATGTTAGAGTGAATAATTTTGGCAAAGGTCGGGGAAAGAACAAGAGAATTCGAGGCATAGCGGAATTGAATTGGACAAAGCGTAGTATTTTTTTTTACTTGCCGTATTGGTCGTCTTGCATGTTGCAATATAGTTTGGATGTAATGCATATAGAGAAGAATAATTGGGATAATATATTGGGTACATTAATAAGTATTAACAAAAAGACAAAGGACGCGATCAAGAAGAGGAAAGATCTTGAGAGAATGAGAATTAAACATAATCTAAATTTACGGGTGGAAGGCAACAAGGTGGTCATGCCGCATGCATGTTTTACGATGATGAGGAAGGAGAGGATGGACGTTTACAAATGGTTACAAGGTGTGAAGTTGCCAGATGGGTATGCTTCAAATATCGGTAGACGTGTGAGCCCTGATGACTAGAAAATTAGTGGATTAAAAAGTCATGACTATCATGTATTTTTGTAGAAGTTATTACCGGTGGGAATTCATAGAAAACTAACATCTAATGTACATGTCACCATATCCGAACTCTATATATTTTTTAAGGATTTGTGCACTCGGATAGTAAATTGAGATATGTGGTGGAAGATGAAAGAAGACATTGCTACTATACTATGTAAATTCAAGTAGATCTTTCCACCATCATTTTTTGATGTCATGGTCCATTCAGAAATACATTTAACCCAGGAGGTACTATTGGGTGGATCGGTGCAGTTCGGTTGGATGTATCCTGTTGAAAGATATTTGGGTCAACTGAAGTGCACTGTTGGGAATAAAGCCACAGCTAAGGGTTCAATAGCAAAGGCCTATATATACGATGAATGGTTAACATTTTGCTCTCTATATCTTTTTGGTATTAAGACACGATTTAATCTTCAAGAGCAAAATGCTAATCTTGCTTCTCTGCCTACTCGTGAGCTATCAGTGTTTTCTTAAAATGTACGACCATTGGGTACACAAACAGGTTATGATTTAATTGATGGAGAGTTGGGTAAAGTTTGGTGGTATGTGCTAAATAATTGTCGAGAGATTGATGACTATCTCATGTATGTCGTTGCATGCTTCGAATAATTCTAGTTAAAAAAGTTTAACTATAACTTTTGTGCTCAATTATATTTATTTGCATTTATATACAGTGAGCAGATGGACAAATTTGGGACGAAAGGCGTAGAGGCAAGACAAAAGGAAGAATTTCCTGGAACGTGTATGAACAAAAATTATATATATGTTAGTTTTGAAACTGGGTAACTTTTAATAAGTATATACTATTTCAATTGATAGGTTTTGGAACAACATGCTTGTGATCTTGGATCAGTTTCTCAAGAATTGTTTGCATTGTCCCATGGTCCCTCAAATAGAGAACTTTGGTACACTGCATGCACGGTTCGAGGTTATAGATTCCATATTCTGGACTGTGAACGTAGTAGAAAAACTCAAAACTGTGGTGTGTTGGTCGAGGAGAGTCATGGAACAGATGATATTGACTATTATGGTGTCATACGAGATATTATCAGATTGAAATATCTGGGTGGGATGATAACATATGTCTTTAAATGTGATTGGTGGGATCTAGGCGGTGGTCGGGTTTCAATACATAGGGATAATCACTTTACGAGTTTCAATACTCCATCTAAATGGTACGAAGATGATCCATTTGTATTGTCTTTTCAAGCTACCCAAGTCTATTACTTGATTGATCCAATGAAAAATGCTAATGAAGATAGTGGTCAGATAACTTAGCGAGTCATACAAAAATTTGTTCCTTAAAATATATATGAAGCATGAACGAGTGCGTATTACAAGAATAATAGAGATGAAGATGACACTCTGATTGTAGAGGCCAGCCAAGAAGATGGAGAGGGTATTAACTGATTTGTTGATCTCAGTGCTCTTGATTTTCTCCCCTTGTGTAGAGATGACGTCCCACCCATCCATCTCAACCTGTCTGTATTAAATGATCATTTAATTCAAGTAAGTGAGGAAGAAAAAGAAGAAGAAGAAGAAGAGTTAGAATAAGAAGATAGAAAAATTCGGAGAGGAAGTGGATAAGGAGGATGAAGAAAACTCAAGGTCACCATTCCTGATAGTTCTACTGGAGGAGTGGATCATAGTACAGTAGCAATTTCCTTCTATATTGGCATAGTAATTTGTGCTTATGCTCCATTTTATGTGCGATCATGGAGAGATGTTCCGAATGAGATTAAGGTGCACATTTGGAGTCATGTGCTAGTGAGTTTACTTTGAGAATCCATTTTTTTCACCTAAATTAGTATATCATATTTTTGACGTAATTCTCTTATTAGGATGAATTCGACCTCGACTTTGGTCGTAGCAAGGATTTGAGAACTGTGAATGAGTTAATGGCTACACTATTCTGATGTCACAAGGGACGATGTCATGATCACTTCAAGAAGTTTGAGACGTTGGAAGAGGTTGCGCAGTCCCCTTTCTAGCAGATGAAGTTAGATAATTGGAGAAAATGTTGTGATCTTTTTGCATCTCCAAATTATCAGGTATTCTAGATTTATTTCCTTTAATTATTTACATTTATATTTGTTCTATATATTATATGTATATATTACAATTAACATTCTTAATTAATGTTGTAGCACTTAAGTTCTACAAATGCACAGAATAGATCCGCTCTGATTGTCCACCATCATGCCTGTTCAAGGTTATTCCACCATCTTACTAAAAAAAATGGTAATTAATAAATTATAGAATTCATTTATTTTTCTGATATTCTTTTATATAAGCACTAACAGTATCTTTTTAAAATTGCTAATGTTGCTTTGTTAGAAACGTGATGATCCTGAAAACTTTTCCCTCGTTCTTGTCTATGTTGCTGCTCATACTAATGAGCATAGCGAGTGGATGGATCCTGCCACTGTAGATAATTATATAAGTAGTGTTAATTTTGTTAAATAAATTATGCAACATGTTATCTAGATTACTTTTTTTTTTGTATTTCTTTTAATACGTTACTTATCGTGTGTTTTCTTTCAAATTGCAGGAAAAAATGATGGAAATGCAGTCAGCTTCTGGGGAATCTTCTCAAAGTGACATAGACATATTCACGCAAGTGCTCGGGCCCAAGTCTGGTATGGCAAGAGGTTTGGGATGATCTTTCAAACATTCCCCGGTTCATCTTCCTCAACCTCATCGACTTCACAAATTAATGATCTTACAAAAGATTTAGAAGTTGCACTGTGCAAGAATGAGTATATGAGGTTGAGATAACAACAGTTTGAGTTCCTCTTAGAGCGACAGTCTCATTTAGATACGCGTTTACAGGAACAATAGAAAGACCAAGAGGAAAGAATACGCAGTGAGGTCTAAGAGCAAGCGCAGTGGGAGATGATGGTGCAAATGGAGCATGCTATGTCTTTGTAACAGAATCACAGTGGGCGAGAAGGAAAGAAGAATAAATGAATTTTATCAATTTTATTAGTGTATATAACTTTTAATATCTAATTTTGAAACATTATAAGACATTCTTAGTTGTTAAATGATGGTGTGTAAATATGATACAATTGGTATGTTTTTTAAATTTTTTTTAATTTTATAAAACTAGTATTTTTGATCTGTAGATTCGAATGTAAACAAAAAATGTTCGAACGTTGGTTCACATTCGGACAAATGTTCAAACGTAATTGAACAAAATTAAAATTAACATTTGAATGTACAACTCAACATTTGAATGTAAACACACCCAAACTAACAAAACATTCGAATGTTTAAACGACTAACATTTGAACAAACATTCGAACGTACCCACATTCATTTGAACGCTTCTTTGTTAACATTCGAATTAGTCTCCAAAAGTTATACTAATTATGTTTGAACATTGGTCCATTAATGTTTGAACTAAAATTCGAATGTTTATTGGAGTTAACGTTCGGACATATAAACGTTTGAACATTTTACTTATACTTTCAAATTATAATCAACAAACATCAACTTCTATCATTCGAATGCCAATTGGTTGGGTTAACGTTTGAACGTTATGTTATACGTTTGAACATTACTTTCTATGACAGTTTTCAAACGTCACAAGAAAATTTCTCATTCAAACGTTATACCAAACGGAACACCTCCAAAGTACTTTTAGTGTAAGTTGCATAGTAAACTGTTTTTTTTTTTTTTTTTTTTTTTGTAAGAAGAGACGAAGTCACCTGTCCATGAGTGACCCCTTCCCAAATTTATTAAAAGCCCTCACTTATGGCGGAGGAAAACTGTGGTTACAACAAGACACCTGGGGGATACAAAATAATCAATAAAATCAAAACCCAGGCATCAAAAGAAACNAAGAAACCACAAGTTTGGGTTCTTTTAGATAGGCTAGTAAGCTTAAATGGCTGAAAATTGCAATGAAGGTTTGCACTAAATAGGTTTTTGGTAAGACTCCATATTGCAGACTTGGAAGCACGTATACAGGGATTAGAAATCAGTTTGCAGGGTGGTTATTTGGAGGAACTTGAGGCTGACCCGTTGGCTTTTCAATTGGAACTTTCAATTTGGATGGATAAGGAGGAGACTCGTTTTGCTCAACAGATGAAACAAACTTGGTTGCAAAAAGGAGAGGCAAATATTGGCTTTTTTTGTGCTTTGAGTAAGAAGAACCGTAACTTAATTAATAGGATGAGGCTTGAGGATGGAACTGTACTCACTTCTCCTGAGCAGATTCATATGGGTGCACTGGAGTATTTTCATAAATTTTTGGAAGCTAGATTGTGTACAAGTCTCCCGAATTTAGATGCTTTGGTTGATAAAATTATCACTGATGAGTATAATATTGCATTGTGCTGAATTTCGTCTTCTCAAGAGGTCTATGATGCACTTTGGTCTATTCCTGTGAATAGTTGTCTGGGGCCGGATGGCTTTAACTCGGGTTTTTTTCGATCTTGCTGGCACATTGTTAGTAGTGATGTGATTGATGCTGTGGCTGAATTTTTTATAAGGGGTGTTTTGCCTCGATTTTATATTGCTTCTTATTCCTAAAGTTGAGAATTATGCGAGTATTGATAAATTTCGCCCTATTAGTCTTTGCTTGGTTATTTACAAGGTATGTTCAAAGATCCTTGTTAATCTTCTCTCTCCTTTGCTTGCTTCTATTATTTCTCCCGAGCAGGATGCCTTTATCCCAAGGTGTAGTATGAGAATATTAGCCTCACTCAAGAGTTGATCCATGGTATCAATAAGCCAATCTGTGGAGAGAATGTAGTGCTTAAAATTGATATGGCTAAGGCGTATGATAGTATTGACTGGTAGGCCTGCAACCATACCAACCCGGGTTGTGTTTGGGCCCGAACCGACCAGGCTCAAATTCCAGGATAACAAAACACAACCCGACCTGACTAGAGTCGGATCCACCCAATTTCTCTTAGAATACCAAAGTAGGCATAGAACTCGCTGATGATGGGGATCTCCACCGCGAACTAGGTGTAGTAGAAAATAGACAGTGTAGTGGAGAAGTTGGAGGTGAAGAACGACAAGACGATGACAAGCTCGATTTTTCCTTGGCCTCGTACCCCGTAAGGATGAAGACACCGGTGCCAATGACACACTGATGCTGAACCCACCACATGAGCATCTTTTTCATCTCATGTTGGCCCTGAGCCTTCATCTCCACAAGCTCCATCTGGTCCATGGACCGAGTTAGAGCCCAATCCCTCAACCTCAACGGAGTCTCTATGAGCTCCCTCCTATAGTTTCCCTAGCTCTGAAACGATCTCTCAGAGAGAAACTTGTGTGCACAAACACCCCTCTTCCTAAGCCCTTCGTCAACCATTCTGTCTTCACCACCAACAATAGAAAGTTTGAGATCAAGAAAGAAAACAAAGAGAGCAGAAATAAGGCTTTCGTGAAGCAAAGCAGAAACGTGGGCATAAGTTTTAAGAGCCGGGTTGAGCGAGTTGTGCGGGTCGAATCCAACCACTAGACAAAATTGTTTTTCTTGGATTAGGTTGGGTCGGTGTTTGTGGGTGGACCAGGTCGCTCGGTTTCCTACACAGGCTTATTGACTGGGAATTCCTTCTTCATGCCCTGGCTTCTGTTGGTTTTTCTCCATTAGTATGTGGCTTGATTCATCAATGCATCTCTACCCCATGGTTTTCTATTGTTATGAATGGAATCCCAAAAGGTTTTTTCAAGAGTGGTCGAGGTCTATGTCAAGGTGATCCCCTTTCTTCATATTTATTCATTATTGTTGAAAAAATTCTTTCCTGTTGATAAAGAATCAAGTTGCTTTGGGGAAAATTCAGCTTTTCCTTCATCCAAGGTGCTCTATTGTGATATCTAATTTATTGTTTATGGATGATATTGTCATTTTTCTAATGGGGGAAAAGCCTTTATGCAGGTTTTGCAAGACTATGAAGCATGGTCGGGTCAGATTTTAAATAAGGCAAAATCTTTGGTTATTTTCTCTAATAAAATTATGTTGGCAAGGAGACGTATGATCCTATGCCAAACGGGTTTTATTGAAGGTAAATTTCCATTTACATATCTAGGAGTCCCTATTATTTCTGGGCGCTTGTTGATGCGTCATTTTGATGATTTAGTGACTAAAAGTCATAGCAGAGTAAAGGTTTGGCAAGCTAAATTGCTTTCAAGTGGTGCTAGACTTCTTTTACTCAAACATGTTTTACAAAGTATTCTGACTCACTATTTATCCATTTTATCTACGCCAAAGGCTATTTTGGAAAAGATCAAGAGAATTATGAGTACTTTCTTTTGAGGAATTTGGGAAGGAAAACCAAGTCCAAATTCAACTTGCAATGCAACTAGAAATGGGAAGAGAAGTTGCCTTTGCAATGCAAACTTTAAATTGGATAGCTTGAGCTTGAATTACACTGAAGGTGAGCATATATTGGGCAAATGTATGATATCTTGTTCATCATGTGAGTCATTTAGTTTTTGGATTAGAAAGGATAAGGTCAATGCTGCTAGGGTCAATGGCATTGCCGCAAATAATTATGTCAAGTCAAGAATGAACAACCCTTGTTTAGAAAGTTGGTGGGGGGGAACAAAATAGCAGTGTACTAGATTGCAACTCATTACTATTTCCTGCCTAATCGTGAGATGTCTTTCTTTCATTCTTCCAGGTGGTGATAGTAAGCAAACAGATGGACGTTCAAGAGGAAAGATGTCCTTGTCTATGATTGTTGTAATTGTTTTTACAATTGTATTTGTTGTAATTACTCTCTTCAGTATCATTCTTTATATTTATTTTTGTAGAAGAATGATGGCTAATTCACAAGGTAAACTAGTAACAATAAGACATTGCTTATATTGCCAAAACAAAGAGCGGGCGTTGTGCCATCGGAATAGGAATCCCCCTGGAAGGAGGAATTGGGATCTCGGGGGTGCTTGAGTTGCTCACTCCGAGACACCCTGGCCATGCTTTGGGACCCCCTGAAGGAAGTAGGGGGTCGAGACCCTTCAGCTTCACTCTGCAACCCCCAGAAGGAAAAATGAGATTTGGACCCCAAACTTCGCTTCTGGATCCACCACCTTTGCTTCAGGACCCCCTAGCCTCCCCTCGAGGAATCCCACTAGTTGCGTCGCAATCTGACTTTGACCGCTTGCCCCTGTTCTCTGCCGGGGGAGGGCTAGAATGATGTTTTTGACTCTGAGGTGAAGAGGAGTCAACCAAGAAGTCCCGACCAAGCACATACGAACGATCGAGGACAGACAGGTACCTCTGGATGTTGACCTCAATTAACATCGCTTTGGTCTTGGTGTCAATAGGATGGGCTGCTACCCAGGAAAGCATGGCCGCTAGTGTGGCCTCCTCCCTCTGGTCAGCTTGATGGACATGCTCTTACTGAGAGAAAAATATGACAAGACAGCGTGGAGCGGGAACTCCTAGTGTATAAATTCTCCCTTGATGTGTGAGTGACGCTTCTTCAGGCTAGCAATGCGCTTCTCAGTGGAATATGCTTGGAAGCTGCACAAGCTCCCATTGAGGCGGAGCACGTGATACTGACAGGAACTCCTGAGCTGTAAGGCCGGGGTACTCCTCAGAACCTGAGCTGAGTACCCGACAGAAGATAATGCTACTGGCAACCAGAAGCCGGCAAGTGTTTGGGTGGAGTTGCGCTGGCGCCAATGAAGTTAAGGATGTTGCAGTTGGGGCAGTAGAACGGGAGACGAAGGCCATTCGCAAACATCAAAGGGAAGAGTGCGACGTAGGATGCCATCTGGTCGGAATCTACAGTACCCACTCGACACCCTGGGATCTCTAGGACCACCAAATCAAGAATGTTGTGCTTTAACCTTAATGCCCGAAGATCATTAGCCAAGAATGACAATTCCCAACTCTAGCCAGTGAAGTATAGGTAACGGGAATTAGAAGAGCCTTTGAGAGCCATGGAAACAAGGAAAGAGATGATGGGCATGAAGCAAAGGAGAAAGGAGCAAATTCCATGAGAAGGGAGGAAGAAAACATAGAAAGTGAGAGAGGGGGGGGCCTTAAATAGAAGATGGACATGACAATAGGCCTTTTATGGACAATAAAGGCATCATGAATTAGAAACATAAGAGGTGCGCCACATCCTAAGAAACATGCTAAGTGGCATTGTGGAGCCCAAGTGACTTGTATCCACGAAGACATGGGGACACAATGGGCACATGGGGAGCACGGACCAATGCATAGCCCAATAAGTGGGATGACTTCACCATCATATCGAACCACCGAATAATTGAAGGGGAAGGAAACCAAGGTGTTGCCAAGGCATTGATGGTGCAAGCGAACAATCATGGGGTACGTGCCCGATAAAGATGGGGTAGAGACATTTTGAATTCCCACCACACGTGTGTGATCATAATTTGCGGGGTACTATGAGGGAAGTTATTCCTAGGGTTGGGACAAGCCAAACAGTCCCAATCTGCGAGGCCCTAACAGGCCTAGTGGTCTGAGAGGATAAGATGGGCTAGGCCAGGTCGGCCCAGGAAGCCTAGGAGAAGAATCGGTTAAGCAACACACGCTGGTTAGGGGTTGGAAGTCATATTGTCTGACACTACTACTGGCTTATTACCCTAGCTAGCAAGGTCAGAGACAATCCCTGTCCCTGAACCTTGGTGGCTGGATGGACCTAAAGAGTGGGTACCTAGCTGAGGCCATGCTACATTAAATGGAGGGTGGAGACGAGCATGCCACAATGAGGAGCCACATTGCATTTAATGAAGGATGGAGGTGGGCATGCCATGACGTGCCTCATGGGTTGTTAGTGATGGCCACAATCGGGCCTGGTAGGCGTGTTGCACAGCAGGGGGCTAGCAGGAGGGATGTGACTGAGTATGGAGCAACACCTCCACGATCTCCTTTCCAAGAATCATTCCTACCAGGTATATATACCCCTCGAGGCAGGGGGAAGGTTCTAGAGACACTCTTTACACTCAAGCTCCTACAATTCTCATACAGAAAACCCCATACTGACTTAAGTATCGGAGGTGTTCCCTACTACCCCAAATCCTTCATTTCTCCATAGTTGCAGGTGCAAATTGGGCCTCGTGGAGTTGCTCAAGTAGCAAAACATGACATCAATCTATAGTCAAATTTATGTAGTCAAACCAGGTGGCCAAACTTGACGCTTCTGTAATAACATAACAAAGTAAACTATGGTCGGGTTGATGTTTGAACGTTATGGCATACGTTCAAGCATTACTCTCTATGACAGTTTTCAAACATCACAAAAAAGTTTCACGTTCGAACGTTATACCAAAAGGAACACCTCCAACCGTCACTAAAAGTATTTTTAGTGATGATTGCATAGTAAACTGTTACCAATTATATTCTGTGATGCACATTAGGTGACGGTTGTGGTGATTGTTTCAAACAGTCACCAAATGTACTTGGTGACATTTTGGTCATTTTTTGTAACAGTTTTCTCTGTCACAAAATACAAATTGTGTTGTAGTGCTGGGACAAAGACTCATATTTCACACGTTTAAGTAATGTTGGCTACCACCTTTCCTTCCAAATTTATTGAATATTCAAAAAGCTAAGGGAGGATATAAAGTGTTTGAGAAAATGTTTGTATTAGACTCAGGCATGCCTTCGAATTCCCATTTTTCATTTCTACTTCAGTTGTAATTACAGTAGACTTTTATAGAAAATTACAAGTAACGGATTTAATTCCTTCACCATTTATGCAATGACAGTTATCTTTATAAAGAGTACACTTTGTTGTAACCTATTTACATATTATTCCTCTACCACCTTGGTTGTATTGAGCGCATGTAATGCTATGATGGTCTGCAACAAAGTGAAGAGCAGTGCTTAGTGCTCCAACGAAATGAGGTGCCTTAATATCCTCCCGCGATTCAAGCGGCACATTGGTAAGTGTGAGGCTTGATTGTAATAGAAGAAATCTGGTTGTAGAAAGTGGCTTGGTCAAGATATCAGCAAGTTGGTCCTTGTTGGATAGAAAAGAGCCCTAAAGCGTCTTAGTAGCAGCACGTTCATGAACAAAACGAAAAATCGGGTTGACTGATAAAGAAGTTGCTCCTGTATTATCACACCACAAGGTAGGGAGCTTTATAAATAAAAATGCCAAGTTCTTCTAATAAGGATTGAATCCAAATAACCACACAACCCGTATTGACCATAGATTTATACTCAGCCTCAGTGGATGAATGAGCAATGTTAGCTTGCTTCTTAGAATCCTAGGAAACCAAATTAGAACCAAGATAGACATAAAAGCCCCTAGTGGACTTTTAATCATCTGGGCATCCGACCCAGTCAGCATCGAAGAAGGCAAAAATTTTAAAGGAAGAAGAATGATATAAGAATAGACCTACATGTTGAGTGTTTTGAGATAACATGAAATTATTTTCATAGCTTGCCGATGGGAATTTCTAAGGCAATGCATGTAATGGCATACTTTATTCACAACATAAGATAGATCAAGCCGAGTAAAGGCTAAATACTGGAGTCTCCCTACAACCCTTTGGTACAGTTGGGGGTCTTCAAAAATGGGTCCATCAAGGGTCAGCAGCTTCACAGAGGTGGACATGGGAGTTGTCACGGGTTTACACGTGCATATTTGTGTGATATAATAAGTCTGCTACATATTTGGACTGAGAAATAAACAAACTAAAGGGGACTCTTGTGACTTCGACACTAAAAAAATAGTGCAACAGACCCAAGTCTTTAATAGGGAAATAACTACACGTAAAAAAAAACCGATAAACCGGTAAACCAGACAAGATCGGATCAAACCGGTGGGATCGTTCCGGTCCCGAGTTTAGTTTGGTCCGATACCGGTTTTATTTTTCTTAAAACCGGTCAAAATCAGTTCAGTTCCAATTTTTCTTTTTCTAAAACCGGATCGGACGGAACCGGACCGGTTTATATAGATATTTTAATTTTTTATATTGTATATAATATTTATATATAATATATAACTATATATAAATTAATTTTATATTATATGATAAATTACTAACTAATATAATATTAAATTTTGAAATCTTATATCATTTTGTTTATTGTATTAATAGTTATACTAATATTATATAGTGCATATTAATGGTTATACTAATACTATATCACTATATATTATAATATACTATAATATATCATTATATTATATTTTATAATATATCATTATAATCTATAATACAATTATAATATACTACAATATATTATAACTATAGTATTATATACTATAATATACTATATTATATATAGTATATAATATATAATATAGTATATTAAAACAGGACCGAACCGGAGTCCCAATTTAGGAGGGTAAATGGTACGTAATCGATTTTGAAAACTACAAAACCTGTGCATACCGGTTCAATTCTAAATTTTGTCCAAAATCGAACCAAACCGGACCGGTTACACTCCTACTACTCAGAGCGGCTATGAAATCTGAAATGAGTTTAGAATTTGAACCAGTAATAATGATGTCATCAACGTAGATTAAAAGATAAATGCAATCAGACTTAGTATGCAATATGAACAAAGAGTTATCTAACCGAGATGCATGAAAGCCTAAGTGAAGCAATTTTTTAGTAAGCTTGGCAAACCAGGCCCGAGGGGCCTGTTTCAAACCATAAAGAGATTTTTTTTAGTGTACACACATAGGTCGGATGATTAGGATTGACAAAACTTAGCAGTTGTTGCATGAAAATAGCCTCCTCAAGATCCCCTTGTAAGAAGGCGTTTTGCACATCCAGTTGATGAAGGGGCCATTTGGACGTGACTGCAAGAAAAAGAAGCACACGAATGGTTACGGGTTTAACTATTGGGCTAAAAGTCTCTGAGAAATCTACCCCAGGCAGCTGATGGAAACCCTTGGCTACGAGCCGTGCTTTACAGCGTTCAAGGATTCCACCAACATGCCTTTTGGTCTTCAAGACCCATTTGGAACCTTAGACATTGAGGTTAGGTGTAAGAGAAACCAGATCCCAAGTCGTATTTTGGAGCAAAGCATGGAATTCAATTTGAATAGCAGACCTCTATTCTAGGTATTTTGAAGCTTCAAAAAATGAAGATGGCTTTCGGGAGTAAGAGAGGAAATTGAAGAAGGAGGCGGTGGAGTGGTCGGCAAAAAATGAATTAGAGTTAGGGCTTGGGAAAGAGGACGAAGTGAGTAAGGGTTGGGGTGGGCTTTGGGTTGCTAAGAGGTTGTGTGAAGGAGATGGGTCCACATACTGAGATGAGGAAGGCTGGTCCACTGAAGGAGAGAAGGCTAAAGGTGTGGGTATACGAAACTGGATTGTGGGCTCGAGAGTGATGGAAAAGTTAGGAATAGTAGCCATAATGTCTAGGCTAGCATGGACAGCAAATGGAAAGATTGTTTCATTAAAAATCACATCCCTTGAGATATATGTGAGACCCGTAGGGATATGAAACAAAGGTAACCCTTATGATTTAGGCTATAGCCCATAAAAACACACATTTTGGACCTAGGATCAAGTTTGTGATAGTTAAAAAGTCTTAAGCTGGGCCAACAGGATGACCCAAAAACCCGAAGAAAGAGATTGTTTGGAGGATGGTCCATTAGAATTTTATATGGAGATTTGTTGTCTAAAATAGTAGTGGGCATTTGCTTTATTAGAAATGTGGTCGTTTGGAATGCTTTGACCCAAAACCGTTGTGGCATGGATGCATGAGAGAGCAAAGAGAGACTCGTTTCTACAATGTGACGGCGACGTCTCTCAATGTTTCCATTTTGTTGATGAGAGTAAGGACAAGTAATCCGATAAATTATGTCTTGAGATTGAAAAATGGGCCATAGGGGATGAAAGTCTCCTCCCCAATCTGATTGGACTGCAATGACCTTATTTTGAAAAAAACATTATTCACATATTGAAGGAAAGCAAGTAGGATTGAATACACATTGGACTTGAATTGCATGGGAAAAAACCAAAGATATTTGGAATAGTCATCAAGTATAGAAAGATAAAAATGACATGAATTACTAGATAAAAGCGAAGCTTGGCCACATACATCTACAAAAATCAAATTAAAGGGTCTAGTGGACCGAGTTGGGGAGATAGGGTGGGGAAGAGCATGGGCATTTGCTTTAGTAGATGAAGTGGGAATCCAAAAACGTCGAAGAGTTAAAGTGGTGACACGGGTTGAAGGGTGGCCAAGTCTCTCGTGCTACTTTTGTGCAGATGTTCATGAGCACAAAAAAGCTTGTGGAGAAGGTGAAGGAGATGGTTGTGAAGCAATGGTAGTGGATGGCAGAATGGAAAGTTCATCTTCAACAAGACCCTTGAGCAGTACCACTTGGGAAGCTGAATCCTTCACAAGAAAAAAAATGGACATGAAATTCAAAGTATACATGATTATCAAGGAAAAATTGCCTAATGGATAGTAAGTTTTTTGAAATTGAGGGAACATGAAGGAGACTATGGAGAATAGACAAAAATGAGAGATATATATATATATTCTCATTCTCTCAAGATCTTTCCTCATCTTGATCATGTTCTTTGTCTTTTTGTTAATGCTCATTAATGTATCCAGTATATTATCACAGTTATTCTTCTTTATGTGCATTACATCCAAACTATATTGCAACATGCAGGACGACCAATACGACAAGTAAAAAAAAATATTACGCTTTGTCCAATTCAATTCTGCTACGCCTTGAATTCTCTTGTTCTTTCCCCGACCTTTGCCAAAATTGTTCGCTCTAACATGTACCAGTTGTTCCACTATCTCTTCCCCAAAAAATTCATTTGGTGCAATTATTTCCTCTACTCTCTCATCAAACTTAGTGCATTCTATTCTCCATGCATGATTTGCGGGTAAATAACATCGATGACCCATGAAACAAAGCTTCTGAGAATATTTTAACCACTCACTAGCAATTTCTTTATTACACGTTAGACACGCTAACTTCCCTTTAGTACTCCAACCAAAAGATTCTCATATGCCGAAAAGTCATTTATTTTCTACATTACCGCATCATGCATCTGAAAAGATGTTGACATGGATGCATCATAAGTTTTGATGCATGTTTCCCATAACTCTTTCAGCTCTTCAATCAACAGCTACATGTATACGTTAATGTCATTCCCAAGTAATCTCATGCCAGAGATAAGTAAAGTTAACAAAAAGTTGGGCGTCTTAATGCATCTCCATGGTGGAAGATTGTATGAAATCAACACTACGAGCCAAGTGCTATAACTTGTGCTCATATTCCCAAAAGGATTGAATCCATCAGTTGTGAGTCCCAAGCGCATGTTCTGAGCTTCTATCCCAAACTCTAGGTATTGATTATCGAAAGATTGTCACACAAGTGAGTCAGCTTGGTGCCTCATATATGCGTCCTCCTTAACTCTTTTCTCCTCACGCTACCTCATATCGTGAGTTTTTTTCTTACACATATATAGTCTTTGCAACCTAGGTCTCAAGGGAAAATATCGCAACACCTTAGTCGGCACGTTTTTCTTACCCTTCCACCTCAACTCTCCGCATACAAGACACGCTTGTTTCTCCTTATTATCCTTTCAGAACAAAACACAATCATTCTTGTATACATGTATGAACTTGTACTCAAACCCTAATCCCTTTCTCAAGTATTTCACTTTATAAAAGTTCTTTGGTAATGCAGACCCTTTTGGAAGCACCTCATTAAATAAGTCAAATATCATGTTTATTGCTTTCATCGATGTTTGAGCTGAAAAATTGCATATTTTAGCTATTTAAAACCAATTTATTTCAACTGCTTCGTGACATTATTATTGGTTTTAGATGGAAAAATAGTTAATAAGCATAAATTCGAGTTGTGATTTTTAATTGATTAATATCATGTTTATGCTTAATTTTATAACTATGATTTAATTGGACAATATTTTCTCACATATATAATGTATTTTTAATAGTCTATTTTCTTTTTAATTTATTTTGAGTGTTGTTTCTTTATTTGCAGTATAAATAAAATTCACGAGATCCGGTTCTGATCTGAAGCGAATGCTATTCGAGTTTTTCAAAGTGGTGGATTTGGACAGTTGAAAAGAAAAGGACTTTGAACATAAGAGAATTCTCGGTGAACATGAAAATCACGAAAACACGTTTTTAAGTGGAAAAATAATTCGGTGGACAGCACATGCAAAAGAGAACATGCGTCGGCTTGAGAGAATTGAAGTTCAGCTGGTGTTACGGAAAAAAATAAAAAAATAAAAAAATAAAGCTTTCGGTTGGAGGTGGCTTGAGAGCAGTTGACGTTAGGGGGAGAGTTTACGGAAACGGAGGAGGAGCCGCTACGTAACAGAGGAGTGAGGTGGAACAGAGAATAAAATCAGAAGGCAATCAATATTAACGGAAAGTGGAGCCAAAAGCAAATTTGGAAGAGAAAGAGAGAACGTAAAGGAGGAGGTTTTGACAGAAGAAAAAAAAGGAGAGGTTGATTGAGAGGGACTGAAACGTTCGGTGAATATAAAAATAGAAGAAAAAAAAATAGAAGGACAATTGATCTGGAAGTATACGGAAAGAAAAGAAAAAAAAAAGAACTGAAGAAAAAAATAAAGGAAAGAGCACGACAAGTTTACGTTGAGAGGGGACGGTTTCGGTGCTTGATTGATTGGAAGAAGAGAGACGTGCTGCAATTGAAGTAGGTGCTTGACTTGGATCATCTTCATGTGGAAGTCTATAAAAAAAAAAGGAGTCAGTGCATGAATGGGGAGATATAGCTGGACGTTCGGACGGAAGGAGGGGAGTTGTTTACGTAAAAAAAAAAAAAAAAAACAGAGGGAAGTGAGTTCATATTTGCTCTGTTTTTGAGAGGGAAAAACAGAGACTTTTTGATTGTAGAGAGAGACTTAGAAGGCTAGAAGGAGTATATAAAAAATAGAGGAGTTGAGAGAGGCTAAGAGGAAGTCTGTGCGTGAAAAAGAGAGAGGATAGCTAGAGGGAGACGTGAGAAAAGGGAGAGGAGTGAGTCGGTGGAGGATAAAGTGAAGTGAGTGTCGGCTGGATTAATTTGATTGGAAGAAGAGGGACGTAGAGGGATTTGATAGAAGTCGGTGGAGGGAGTTTTATTTTTACTGAAGCAAGGTTTTTCGTTCAAGCAAGGGCTCTCTCAAGCTCCCGGTTTTTGGTTTATTTTTTTTTGGTTGTTGAGATCAGTTGGTTTGCTTTTCAACTAGATTTCCAGATTTTATTGCTTTTAAGTTGTTTTCTAGTATTTTGTGTATTTTATTTTAATTTTGTAATGAATAATGTTTATTTAATTTCTATAGCACTTATGATGAACATGGTTGGCTAAATTTTCATACTAAGGTTAGAGGTGAAGTTTAATGATTTGAAAATTGTTTTCGGATCGACGATAAATTTATTTTGCGAGTTTGATCGATTGAATGATTTTATTATTGGATATTTTGATTATCTATATATTTATCTTGATTCATTGTGATTTTCGAATACAGTGAATGCTTGAGAAATCCCTGTGATAATCAAATAGATTTGTAAGTGTTTTAATCATCGATCGCTCACGTTCAATCATTAGTAATTATTTTCTTGATCTTAAATGCTAAATCTTCCAATTAAACGGAATCATTATTCTAGTTTAATTGAAGTAATTCGATCGGAAACAATATTTTAAATTATTAAACGGATCCTCGAAACCTTAGTCTTTTCCGATATCAAGACATTTTATCATTTTAGTTTTATTTTATTACGTCAAAAATCATCATTTCAATAACCTCATTTTATTTTCAATCAT
>QGSO01000872.1:35967-61732 GCA_011037825.1 Carya cathayensis | reverse complement strand
ATTCGGCTAAGCCATTGAAAAAGAAGAAGAAAATTGTGTCATTTGTGAGATTAGTGGACACTTAACTCAAGATTGTCCAACAATCCCAGCTTTTAAAGAGGTGTTGCACGAACAAGCAAATGTCATAAATTCTTATAGGAAACCATTTTCTTCCCCTTATTCGGAAACATATAATCCTGGATGGAGAAATCACCCCAACTTTAGTTGGAGGAACGATTCTAATTCAAATCAAAATCCTCAAGGGCCTTCTTCATCTACACCTTATGTGCCTCCACATAAGAAAAGCCTAGAGGAGACATTACAAACCTTTATGCAGGAGCAAGCCAATTTTAACACTCAGACAATGCAAGCCATTACTGAGATGAGAAGTTCCATTAGCGACTTGACCTCTGCATTGCAAGCTCGAGAAAAGGGTAAGTTTCCTGCTCAACCTCAGCCGAATCCGAAAGGTAAATTTGAGGTAAGAAATTCAAATCCCTCTGATTTAAAATTTGAACATGCCAAGTCCATCACCACTCTACGCAGTGGAAAAATAATTGATAAGAGTATTTCAACAACGAAAGTTGATGAGACCAACAATTCCTTAAATTCCAAGAGTGATGGTGAACTTGAGAAAGTTGAGCTAGATATGCCTGTAAAATGCCCAATACCTGCACCATTTCCCCAAAGGTTGCAACATTCTCCCAAGTTGGTTCAGAATACTGATATTCTTGAAATTTTCAAACAGGTGAAAATCAACATTCCTTTGTTGGATGCAATCAAACAGATTCCATCGTATGCTAAATTTTTGAAAGATCTATGCACAGTGAAGCGTACGATGAAGGTGCAGAAGAAGGCTTTCCTAACTGAGCAGGTAAGCGCCATCCTTCAGAACAATTCTCCTCCAAAATACAAAGACCCGGGTTGTCCAACCATTTCTTGCGTGATGGGAAATTTTAAAATTGAAAAAGCTTTACTTGACCTTGGAGCCAGTGTTAACCTCCTACCCTACTCGGTATATGAGCAGTTGGGTCTTGGTGAACTTAAACCCACCAAGGTAACACTCCAACTTGCTGACCGTTCAATTAAGATACCGAGAGGGATAGTTGAGGATGTGCTAGTGCAAGTAGGCAAATTTTATTTTCCAGTGGATTTCATTGTTTTGGACACAGAACCTGTCTTTGATGTTTGCACTCAAATTCCTATAATTTTGGGTAGACCATTCCTTGCGACTTCAAATGCTTTAATAAATTGTAGGAGTGGTGTGATGATAATTTCTTTTGGCAACATGACTTTGGAGTTGAATATTTTCAATATTTGTAAACAACCTGAAGATGATGATGAGGTGCAAGAAGTAAATTTGATCCAAACTCGTGTGCAAAATAAATTTGATTTGTCAATTCTTTCTGACTCCCCTGAAGCTTGTTTGGTTCATGGTAAAAATTTTGATGATGATTCTGTGCTTGCATCTATGAATTTTTTGCTAGAATCGACTCCTATAATGGACACTGGTAAATGGAAAACACGTTTTGAGGACAAAGGTTGAAACCATTTCTGATTCCTCATTGTATATACCGTTTTTGTTTGTTTTGTTTTTATTTCTGTTGCTTTTTGTTTTTTCTAACTTTGATAGAAATCTACTCCTCGTGTGCACTCGAGTATCTCAGGTGACGTCTTTCCTCTTTACTCTTTCGTTTCAATATATGTTCTGCAGTGTTTATCTTGCTTCAATTCATGCATGCATAACATATGTCGTCGAACATTCATTTGCTGAACATTGAGGACAATGTCAAATTTAGTTGGGGGGAGGGTTTTCTATTGAAAATGTGTTAGTATAAAAAAAATAAAATAAAATAAAAAATAAAAAATAAAAAATAAAATTTTGTGAGGTGTATTGAAACATAAATGATTAACACACACTTCTGGCATTTTTGTGAAATTTGAGTATCTTGGTGGAGTAGTTGAGAAGAATTATTTTGTGAAGATTTATTTTCAACCACGACTATAAGCAGAGGCTCTTGCCAAATCAGTAAAGGTTTTTACTTCACGCGCATAGGGGACGTAATCTTTTCTAAGTCTATAGCCTAGATGCATCTAACTTTTGTCCATTTCTAAAAAGTCTATCTATTAGTAACACGTGAAGAGAAAATTCACATGCATATCATGCTGCAATACAAACTGCTCATTCGATAAGGTAGTTGGTCCTATTCGAGATTATATTATCTATATTGTACATATTTCATCACTCTACTACTTTCCACCTCAGTAGAAATTTCGGCAGCATCTCCCTATAATTCTCTAAGTATATATGTTCATATAGAGGGATTGTGACTCTACAAACAGTATACTCGAAGAGCAGTAGAGGAAGATATCGAAACTTCATACTAAACGTGTTTAGTACGAGTAATAAGAATGTGCAATATAGATAATATAATCCTAACTGTCCACACTGGACAATTCAGGAATTAGTGTACACCTAAATATACACTAATTCCCAAACAGGTCTAAGGTTATTTATGCAATGTCACACAAAATCTTACTAAAATCACTACAAACAATATTTCTATGTTATTTGAATTAACAATGTCAAATAAATATAATAGTGTTATATTGTTAAACTAGAGCTTAGATGGAAGAATATGCTCACAAATTACCTATCTTGTAGGCATCGATTGATAATGATTTTGAAGAAATGTCATAAATGCTTAATTACTTAACTGTCACAAACTATCCAGCCTTGATAACTCTCAAGCCAGGAGAGACTTTGATAGTCAAGCAATTTGACAGACATTTCTTCAAGATAACTCTCAATCATTGTCTCCAAGACAGGAAGCTTGTGAGCACATTTACAATATCTTTTTTTAGTTTAATAATATAACACTACTATTTGTTTGACATTGTTAATTTATATAAAAAATAAAAATTATTAGTTATGGAAAAGAAGTTTCAAAGTTTTCAACAGGCAACAAAATATTTTAATTGGAAGTTCCTAAATTATAATTTTTATTGTTATTATATAAATGTTATTATAATTGTTATTATATAATTTTAATTGTTATTATATATATATATGTTATTATATAATTGTTATTATTAATTGTTAACAATATATATTTAATTGTTATAATATATATTTTATTATAATTGATACTTATTTATTTCTTATTATTTATATTATAACTTAGTGAAGCACATATTAGTTATAATTAGCTATTATGTCTAAAATATTTACTAATATTTAAATACTTAATTGAGTGGGTTATTTATTTATATGGACAATAAGTATATATAAATTTCTAATTAAGCATTTATTTGATCCATTGTTATTTTGTGACGCCCCCAAATCCCCACGCACGGACACGGGGAAATCGAGACGTCCGGACGATGACAACACGGGTCACCATCCTTTTGACGAGTGCCAAGTGTGTGCAAGCGACAAATGTGCACGAAGAAATACGCAGCGGATAGCAAAGACATATAACTAAGTACCAGAATTTTTTCTTAAATAAAATACAAAGCGGTTCAAATCATACATAATAAAATATTACAAGTCATAAATATTGTTTCAAAACCAAATACAAAGAATGAACTCCAACTCAGATCTCCGGCGGAGCCGCATCCTTGGGCTCAGCCTCCTCCTCATCCTCGAACTCTGCACCAAAATCTATGGTACCAAAATGGTGCCGCAGGTAAGTAAAATCTAAAAGCCACTAGATAAAAACATATAGAACTCAAACAATATGCATGAATAAAATGCTAATGCACAACACCCATAAAACATAATTTTCCACACACGCCAAAAATCCCATTTGGCCCAAAAGCATTTCCCTTACTCATATCCTCGCCATTATCCCAGATAATGGCCCAAAAACCAGTCTCGCCATTTTCCTAGAAAATGGCCCATTAACTAAAACATCAAAGCACTGTAGGCGGGAATCGCAGGCGGGACTCTACCACCATCCTTGCTTACCACCATCCCTACTCGTTGTGCACCGTAGGCGGGAATCGCAGGCGGGACTATACCACCATCCCTGCTTACCACCATCCCTACTTATCACCGTAGGCGGGAATCACAGGCGGGACTATACCACCATCCCTACTTACCACCATCCCTACTCACGCTCCTAACTCAAACCAAACGTTCACATATATCATAAATTATTTCTCACTCACAAACCCAGTTTTCATTCACAAACAAAGTACATGCATGAAACTACACGAAAACTGGGTTTTCCCCTTTTTAAACATGAAAACGTGTGCAATACACCATGCAAATATCAAGGCATACATATCTCAAACAAATAACCACATCAACCAAATCAACTCCGTCCTCAATCCATCCGATCCCCGAACTCCTCGGACTCAGTCTGGAATCAGCAAACCAACCAAATAAATTATTGTAAGAGAAAAATATATTAAATCTAAAAGTAGAGTTTGGAAAATACTTACAATGCTATATATGATTTTTAGAAGGTTCGGCGCGCTGCAAACGACGAGCGGAAAGCAACGTAACAGTGCAAATGCACTGTAGCCGTGGGTCGCAAAATACCCACTTTTGAACGGGAACAACCCAAGACCCCAAATTGATAGGGAATGGTCTAGGGATGTTTATGAAGCTAGTGGAAGTGAGTTTGGGCCGTGGGTGGCGGCGAAAACGCCGGTAGAAGCGAAAAACGAGCAAATCGGAGTTGAGCTCGTGGGAGCTGCTCCGGTGGCCGATCTAGGCCGAAAATGGGTGGGTTAGGTCGGCAAGAGGTAGGGGAGGAAGTGGTGAAAAGATGGTGGCCGGAGGTGGTGCGACGGCGCCGGAAACGGTGACAAACCGTGCGGCTTAGATGCGCTTTTCCGGCCAAACGGCGGCACGGTTGGGGGAGATCTTGGAGGGGTGGTGCACCGGAGGGAGGGGAAGTTTTCTGGGTGGGTGGTGGAGGCCACGCCGCCGGCAAGTGGCGGTTCTGGGCGGAGGAAGAAAAACGGTAACAGGGGAAAAACTGGGTTGGTGTCGCGACTTTGAGCGGCTCGTGGCGGCTAACGGTGGCTCCGATGGTCCTGAAAATTGGAGGGGTTGTAGCCTGATGTGAGGGGAAGAGAATGGTGGGGGTGGTGTATGACACCTCCACCGGACGGCGGAGATATGGGCGGTCGAAGGAGGCTGCGCGGAAAGGAAAAACAGAGGAAAAACTGGGTTGGTGCCGCGACTTCGAGGGGCTCGTGGCGGCTAACGGTGGGTCCGATGGCTCTGAAAATTGGAGGGGTTGTAGTCTCCTGTGAGAGGAAGAGAATGGCGGGGGTGGTGTATGACACCTCCACCGGACGGCGGAGATATGGCTGGCCAAAGGTGGCTGCACGGAATGAAAAAGTGCAGGGGAGAGAGAGAGAACGACGCACGGGCACGGGAGGGAAACGGGAAAGAAAGAAAAGAAAGGAAAGAAAGAAGGAAAAGAAGAAAGGAAAAGGAAAAGAAGGAAAAAGAAAAAAGAGAAAAAGAAAAGAAGGGAAAAGAAAAAGAGAAGAGAAAAGAAATGAGGTCCAATCCTCACTTCCGGGATCCAAAAACTGCTTCGCCGAAAACGATATAAAAACATAAAACGACTAAAATAAATTAAACACCACATCAAATAAATAAATAAACACCATTTAAAATATTTTAAACACAACGTCAAGCTAAAATATAATAAATAACTAGTAAAAACCAACTATTAAATTTTAAAACAAAAAACGAGCTAAAATAAATTGAACAGCAATTTTATACTCAACAGCAAATAAAATCCAATTAAAATCCGATAATTTAAAATAAAAGAACTATTATTTTAATTAAATTAAAATATTCCTTCAGTGAAAATACACGTAAAAGCGGGTCATCACATATTTACTCTCTATTTTATATTAAATAGAGAATAATTTATTCTTTCCAACTCTCAACTTATTTAATGTATTATTATTAAATATAGTTATTATATGTATATTATACTTTATATATAGTTAAGTTATTTACTTATTGTGATGTCCCCATATTCCGCTTGGGATCGATCGGACATCTGAAGTTTCGGGACATGCAACACAAGGTTACCTGCCCCCGTTCATGACATATAAGATGCAATATTCCAAACATGCATCTATCAATATGCAATATTCGTAGAGGATAATTTTTTTTGGGCAATACTATGCACCAAACTTATAATATCCCAAAT
Source organism: Carya cathayensis (assembly GCA_011037825.1). Lineage (NCBI taxonomy): Eukaryota > Viridiplantae > Streptophyta > Magnoliopsida > Fagales > Juglandaceae > Carya > Carya cathayensis. The sequence goes on along the minus strand of QGSO01000872.1, from coordinate 55,562 downwards.
AGTTAAATCATAACCAACCATACTTAACAAAATAAACATCCACGACTTCAGTACGAGTCTTAGAAGACTGTAATCTCAAAAACATGGGAGACCAGACTCCATATCTATATTATCAAAATACACTATTGAGGAAGTTCATCGACTAACTCGTGTAACTTGACTAACGAGGCCAAAATACTGTCCAAAAACTAACTATAGAAGTTGTAAGCTCCGCGTCGTGTTTGCGGCGTCTAGTCAACCTCCTTCAGTCTACCAATGTCCGCTCCTTGCTCTGATCCTGACACATCGCCTACCATTCGGGGGGAATGGTAGTTGGGACTACCACGGTGAGATTTGATTACAAATCTCAGTAGGTTAACAGGAAACTCTCACACAGGTTAATTATGAATGCATAGCAGTAAAAGCATGAATGCATAATTAAAGTCGTAAGTAAGCATAGCATAACTTGACATATAGCATGGCATAACTGACATAACCTAAACTGAAACGTGAACTAAACTTGAATTGATATGACATGAATTTGAACTTATAATATAACATGGGCTATCAACATAACATGAATGTGAACTTGAAACGTAACTTGGATTTGAATCATAGCATGCATGTGAACATACATAACATAAACATGAACTTGAATTTAGCATAAACTTTAGCATAACATGACATAAACGTGAACTTGAGACATAATGTAAACATGAACATAACATAAAATGAACGTGAACTTGAACATAACATGTACATGAATATAACATGACATGAACGTGAACTTGAAATATAACGTAAACATGAACATAATATAACATGAACGTGAGCTTGAACATAACATAAACGTGAACATAACATGATATGAACATGAACTTGAAACTTAACGTGAACATGAACATAACATAACATAAACTTGATCTGAAACTTATTCTTATCTCATGGGGTTAACCATGATTGCTTATTCTTAACTTCTTGACATAAACTTGGACACTTGTTCAATTGACTTAATTAATAACGTGACCATATGGGTGCTACACAGGTCCCCTAGAGCCGTGTGTCCATGTCGATTACCACATCATAACACAGGTATCTACACTAGCTGTGAATGCGTTAATACGTACTCCACAGTTGTTGTGGCCCCACGTATTCTACGTGTCACATTTGCTGTGTCTCACGTAGTGTATGCTCCATAGTTGTTGTGGCCCCATATTTTATGCTCCACAGTTGTTGTGGCCCCATGAATTGTTTGTGCCACACTTGCTATGAACACATGTAAAATAAAATATGGCTCCATCGGCGTTAGGGCCTGGCGCGCTTCGGTGACCAGCTAGTTAGGCCCCATTCGCAACCTGTTGACTGTACTTCGTCAACCCAGGGAATTTCAGACCTATTTAGACACTCCCGCATGAACAAAGGAGTTCCGCTAGGATATTACTCCATCCTAACACTTAGGGTCGTGATCGACATGAATAACTTAGCATAAACATGATCTGAAACTTGACTTAACATAAACTTGATCTGACTTCTTTACTTAACATGAAATACTTGCAATGATGAATATTACATTATATGACATACATGTAATATATGGCATACTTAACATGGCATACTTATAACATATAGCAATACATGACAGAATAGATTGTGTAACAGATAAATATTCGTGAAAGAATAAATCATGTATAACAGATAAACATGTAATGATCTGGCATGGCATGACATATATGATAACATACATACATAAATTGTAGTTCCCTTACCCATCATACATACACAATAAACTGATAGTAAGTTAGAAGCTAACTTACCTCGATCGTCGCGTTCTACGAGAATAAAGTGCGAAACACGAGAAACTGTAATAAGGTATTCTAAAATTCAGACACTTAATCACTAATAATTAGAAATGTGTAAATGATATAACTTAGAGTAAAATTATCATTTTACCCTCTACATTTGGGAAAATAACCATCTTACCCCTCACTTAAGGATTTCACATCGTAACTCCAAAAATTTTCAAAATTTACATTCCTTATGCAAATTTTGTCCTAAACTCAAATATCAACTTAGAAAAATTTAAAACAAAACCCAACTATGGAAAACACACGATGGCCGAAATATCCATAGGCCATTTCTCTTGATTTTTGTTGCAATTCCTTCAAACTTCAAAACTCATGCTTAAACCAAAATTTTCCAACAAAAATCTTCCTATTCTAAGTTTACAACCATACCTAAAACATCCAATTAGAAAAAGCTAATAATCAATACCAAATGCTTTGTAAAAAGATCCAAACCCTTGAATCACAAACTTTGACCGTAGATCAAAACATCTCCAAGAATTCTAAAAAAATCAAATCTTACTTCTAACATATTCATAACATCATCCTAAGATCAACCATAATTTAAATCATTAGACTAAAGTCACCAAAATCACAAAATAACACTTGGAGTTTTTGGTTTTACACTTAATCCAAAAACAGAAACTTTTTCCTCAACTAGCTTTGATAAATCTCTTGATCCATGGCTTACAAAGATGAGATCTTTCAAACTAAAACATCACATAGTTTAAAAATGTGTCTTAAATAGGATTCAACCATCAAACTTAAAATCACATGGCTAAAAATTAATAAAACATGGATTTATTCCAAAAACATCAAATCTTAGGCCTAACCGAAATCCTCTTGCATAGAAAAATCATATATTTGAAAATAATACTAAATATCTTCAAAATAACATCCTAACATGAAAATAATAGACTTAGGATCATCATATAAAAATATCAAAGCCTTTAGAGTAAGATCAAACCTCGAAATATTCAAACTTTCTCCAAATAAAAACTGTTTTGCCACTTCCAGTTTTCAAGTTTCTAGATCTAAGAAAATCTATCAGCAAAAGCTTTAGTCATGCAACAAAACCTCAATGAAAACTCTTAAACACATGCTAAAAACACTCCATAAAATTTTCGGACCAAGATATGTCCATTAGCTTGGTCAAAAACTCCAAAACATAACATACTCTCCAGATTCACGCCCAGAATGACCTTTCCATGGTTAAAAGTACTTTTGACCAACAAAATAACCATGGAATGATACGAATAATATATCTACGGAAACTACACTAAAATAAGAACAACTTTTTATGAAGGATTAATCGTGTGAAAATACTTAGGAAGGGTCGAAAATTGCCACGCAAAAAGACACATAAATCTGCCCGAGAGAGCTCTTTTGGGTTTCTCTCTAAGAAGGTGAAGAAGTGATGAAAGGGAAGTAAGTGTGACTTGCACGACTTAAGACTTCTGTAGGGGGAAGATATGGACCTGAATGACCCTTGATTGGAGGTGGCTATGTGACATAAAGTGGAGAATAGTGAAGGGAGAGGACAGCCTGTAGAAGCAGTGAGGTATGGATGTTGATGGGGTGGGTTTCTCCATCTCATCAAGGCAGTATTGGGTGCAGCCAAGGGCAGTGAATGGTCTGCCATGTGGGGGAGGAAACTTCTCTAAGAAGCCTTGCCAAGGTGGCCGAATTTGTGGGCCTTGGTGGGCCTTAATGAAGTGGGCTTCAATTTGGGGTTTAAAGGAGGTTTGGTTAGGGTTTGAGATGTTATCAAGTCCAAATCCAAATCTTCTTTACCCAATCAAATTTCCAAGATTTAAAAGGTTGGATAATGATGTCATAACAAAAATTTGAGAAATTAATAGCATGTGGAAGTGATTTAATCAAGTGATTAAACACAATGCTAGAAATTGGATAAAAAAGGATTTGAAGGCCAATTTAGGGTTTGGGGAAACCGTTGAGGTTTTCGGTTTCAACCAAACTTTTGGGATTTCTAATGGATTCCAACCATTTAGGGTTTCACTAGGGTTGAAACCCTCTTTGATCTAACTCAATTTGGTTGATCAGATGAAAAAGGTTTTGCTTAGGTGGCATTATCTCACACCTTGATTTCCTTTACAAATCCATCTAATGGTTCCTATTTATTCCAAGTATCTAATACTATTCACTATGTGTGGCTAAGATCTTGCTAAGTGTTCAAATAAAACTTCTCTGACCTAATTTAGACATTCCACACTATGATTTTGAAAACACTGTACTTAGTACGTTTATCGTAGTTACTATTCACTAAAAAAAAAGTGTAATAAACTTAGTGCTAAAAAATTTTAAATATTCATATTAACCTACAGTAAAAACTGTTTACCAAAACTCAACCCTGAAGTGCCCCTATAAATAAATTCACAGTTTCGGACAGTCGTTACGTCCGAAATGATGAAAATGGGTTATTGCGCTATAAAATCCTAAATATTCAACTGAGTTTAGTGGTGTAGACTATAAAGTATTCTGACACTTCTAACTACTTCAAATAATTAAAATTGCATTTCTTGCATCATAGTGAGCGATAACATTGACTATGTTGACAGACTAAAACCTATGCGATTGATCGATTTGTGAAAACTTACGGTGTTTCCACGAGGTTCCTCAAGTCTATAGAAATTGTACCATTAAATTTCGAGTGGGCTGTTACACTTATAAGTTGCATAACCATTATATTCTAATTAAACTAGTATGTATATTATATATACTTATTACATATTAAATATTTATTCCCATATTAAATGTATATTAAATGTTAACAATAATCACAACAATTTCACATATTCACAACATATTTAATAAATATTCACACGTAAATTCACAATCTATAAACATATTCCCCACATATCCAATAAAAATTCACAAACAATAATAACAATATATCAACATATTTCCAACATATTCAATAAAGCAAACAATAATCACAATATATGCATATATTGACATATTCAATAACAAATTCAATAAAACAAACAATAATCATAATATATAAACATATTCCCAACATATTCAATAAAACAAACAATAATCACAATATATGCATATATTGACATATTCACAAACAAATTTACAACAAAGTTTAGAAATATACCTAGCCCAACAAAAAAAATGTATCAAATCAAATAGTTGATTACAAGCTCCATCAAATAATCCTTCAAAAAATAGCAAACAAAATTAGTTCACTTAGAATAAACTTATTAGCAAATAACACAAAAAAAACAAATTTAAGTGAAAGTAATCTCACCTTACCCCTCATGAAGAACAAACCAATTCTTAGCCGAAAAGAGCAATTACTTTCTAACACTCTCTCCCTCAAGCTCTCTTACTCTAACCCTCTCTCACAAAATTTCTCTCTCTCTCTCTCTCTCTCTCTCTCTCTCTCTCTCTCTCTCTCTCAGGCACCTTCTCTATCTCTCTTCTCTATTTCACGCATGGGATGAAGCAAAAATGAGTCTACTTTTCATCCCATGCGTGATTTCATTCTAAAACATTTCATTTGTTCTAACATTCAAACGCATAAGTTATACGTTTGAACGTTAACATTTATCGTCCAATTTTTAAATGGAACGTTCGGACGTTCAAAAATATATATAATATTTACGTTTGAACGTAAATAATGTAACGTTCGAACGTTTATTATACGAGTTGAGGAAATGAGCGGTCAATTTCTAGCATTTTTTAACGTCTGAACATAAATAATGTAACATTCGAACATTTAAAATAAGAGCTGAGGAAATGAGTAGGAATTTTTTCACAATTTTTTCCACATTCATTCGAATATTGAAGAGGAACGTTTATTCATGTTTGAACATTAAATAGAAACGTTTGGCCGTTTCATATTTTATAACTAATATTATGTTGTTAATATATTAATATTAATATGTTATAACTAATAATATATCTTAATGACATGTTTTGTACGCCTTTGGGCCAGTCTACTCGAGAGCTCGGGTCTTCACTTACCTGCACACACAAAACCACTCCTACGTTCAGTAGCCTAGTGGGTCGCTGGATGGAGCCTTCGATGCTTAAGTCAGTTTCTTTTAGAGGGAAAATCTCAGAGTATAGGAGTATCGATCAGCTTACCCTCATCTGGTGCCCGAGGGGGACACTTATACCTGTCCCCAAGGCAGCTCCATCCCCTACCCCTCTCTCGAGTGGCCTCTACCAAAACTCCATAAATGCGATTTGGCCTGAAGGGGGGAGAGGTCAGACTGTACTGTCCCATCGAGGTGGCGTGCTGATCCTTCCCTAACTGTAGAGGCACTGAGCGCCTCTTGGGTCCTGGCCCACCTAGCCTGTCGGCTTGACCCGAGTCCTCCTGAGCTAGGGAGTGCCTGTAGTTATGTGGCCTAGAGTTGGATGGGTCTAGGCTTGGCCTTGGGTCGGATGGCATCCCCACCTGGGTTGGGCCAAACTTCTAGGGAAAATTTTCTCCTAACAGTTACCCCGCCAATTCCTATCGGAAGACTTCGATGGGAATTCTAACAATTAACGGCTCCTCTGCTTCTGATACGACCCGACCGGAATGGTTTTCCCTTCCTCATTGCTCAATCCCCGAGACCAGCTGTGATGGCCCCTCGCATGTTTGGGTCTCCAATCGGGTGGATTGGCTGTTCATTTTTATCCCGAGTAATATGCTCATATAGCCTTCTTAAAACACCCATTGTGATCCACGTCGTTTCATGTGCTATGTGGTTTGAAACTACCCTCTTCACATTCCTTTTCTATTGTTTCAAATTCATCAAGATCGAGCAACTAATCTATCCCTATTGCCCAGGCATATGAACCATCTCTTGGGCCTTTATATATGGTCCTAAAGAAAGACTGGGCATCTATCGCCTCCAGACCTTCTACATTGCTCTGTTGTTGCTCGAGACCTTGGCCTTTAACCACACCATTTTTCATGGCGTCCAAAAATCCGCCCATCCTGGTTTGAAAAGCTCGATAGACCATAGGGCCGCTAGGTCTTCCAGTCAGGCCTATTTGCCTTATGGGACAGGGGCATCGAGGCTCCTGTTGATAGCCGAAGGTTCACCAGGTCTTCATGGCGCTCTGAGGTGGTTCCTTCTAACCTGGAGAACCTGCGGAGAGAGTTTGGCCTTCTAGAACGCATCGTTCTTGAGGTTTTGCAGCTGGATGAAGGAGCTGTGGACCTAGAGGGATATGCCTACAAAGTGGTGCGATTCCCCTTCATGTTCGGCGATGGTCTTAGGTTGCCCAGCTACATTCCAATTCACGATGTGCTAGACATGGTAAGCGTGGCACCCTCCCAACTCCTCCCTAATGCTTGGAGACTCCCGGGGGGTTGCTACGTGATTTGGCGATGGGCCCTAGAAGAAGCTCGCGACACTTGGCCCGATCTCACTAGCAGGGAATTCTTTCTCACTCACTCTGTGTCGAAAAGGAGGGGTAACCTCTGTAATTTTGTTCTTGCTTACCCTTGGTTCCTACCCAAAAAGAAGCTCGCGGCACTTGGCCCGATCCAGGTTGGGAGTACCCCCCTCGGCAGTCTCTGGGATAGATTATCCCATTCGGGCTAACTGGGAGGTGGTGCCTAAGGGGAAGCTCCATAATAAAGTGTAAAAATTGCATGATTAAGCTGTTTAAGTGAATTAATTGTTTAACCAAAAAAATAGTTAAACACTTAATTATGTAGTTGATTATTCAATTGATAAATTCTGATAATTTACACTTGAAAAGATTTATTATACATCCTGCCACATCAAAATTAATATCTCAATTTTTCCCTTCTCATTGTGAACACTTAATCCTAATTGATGTAGGGTATTTTTGAAAAAGTGCTATCAATTAAACTGGCTGACAAAAGAATGGGAGGACCACACTTAGATCCAGCAGTGTATCGAAAAGTGGCCTCATGGAAACAACAATAGCAGCAGCGTTCCTCAGCTAGTACCGTAGCCAGCCAATCACGCACGCACATTGTGAACTCACAGCAGAGCAGCACGCACAGTAAAGGAAACAGTGTGGGACGGAAGCAACATGCTCCAAAAGTGTTGTAGAGTTTTTCTTTTCCTAGCACACTTTCAACCCAGACGTGTGAGAGGTCGGCGGAAGCAAAGGGGTGGGGGGAAGTTTTCTTTTTTTATTTTTTGGTTTTTGGTGGAGTTTTTCATTCTAAGCACTTTTTTTTTGTTTCAGACCAAAAGGCTTTTTTTTTCTTTATGTTTTTGTTGGTTTGGTTGCAGAGCAGAGGGGCAGAAGCTCTCTCTCTTAGTTCAGAGTTCCATTTTTTTTTTCTTTTCATAGTTCTTTTGTTCAGACGGAACTCTCTCGACTGGTTTGGATTTATTTTCATCATGTTTCTCAGCTTTATTTTCTTAGTTATTTCCAACTTGTTTTATTTATTCTTCTGCACTTATTTTCATACAACAATTTGAAATGTTAAGGTTTATCATTTTAGAGCATTTTACTAATTTAGAGATGATAGGCTAGATTTTTGAGCTTGGGATTCAATGAGGAACCTATGACTGGTTTGGGGTGGATTTTCTTTAGTGTTTTGTGATTTCAATGATTAACTTGTTGGATGATATTTCAGTTTATATCTAGAAAGGATTGAAGTTCATTGTTCTTGGTTTAGATTAGTTGTAGGCGTAAAGGCACAATTGATACTTGAACAAGTAACAAGACTTTGATGGCTTTCTTTCATTATTTTACAATTGTTATATAATCCGTCAAGTAGTTTTATTAGGCTAAGAATTGTGGTTCATTGCTATATTATTCGACCATGACTTCAAGAAATGGGAGCATGGTTGAGAGAAGATGGAAGTAAATCCATCGCCAAAACAGTGGGTGAAAATTGCATCCCAAGTGTTTGTTTTATTGTTTCTTACAAGTTTAATTCATTTGTTACACACTTTCTCTAAACCTCTTAGTTTTGGTAATTTTAGAAACTTAGATTCACATTTATTTTCAGTTTAATTCGAGCTTGAACTTCCAAAATAGCCACTAATCATACTCTTAATTCAATCCACAGTTCCTTAGTAAATAATCTCTATTTTAGTTCAAGACTTTCTTCTTTTCAAAATTTCTTGTCACCATCAACGTCACTATTTTATCTTGTGATTATAAAAGATTTGCTTAATTCCCATTGTCTTTATGAATTGGATCTTGGGTTTACCCTTGTATTACTTTGACAACTTCTACGCTTGGAAGACGAAACTATAAGCTTACATTTTAGGCTCTCCAATTGTTATATTCTCTAACCATGCAGCTCTTAAATATTTACAAAGAAAGATGCCAAACCTCGATTGATTAGGTGGATTTTGTTGTTGCAGGAATTTAATATCAGCATCAAGGATAAAAAGGGAGTAGAAAATGTGGTTGCCGATCATTTATATCAACTCATTGTTGAAAATTCTAAACCTACTACTCCCGTTTCAGATTCCTTTCCAGGTGAACAGCTTTTAGCTGTTGATTCTTTACCTTGGTTTGCTGATATTGTCAATTTCTTGGTGACAGGACACACCCCACCACATTGGAGCCCTCAAGACATCAAAAAGTTTAAATTGGAGGTCAGATCTTTCTTTTATGATGACCCCTATTTATTCAAATATTGTTCTGATCAAATTTTGAGAAGGTTTGTGCCTAATTGTGACATTCCGCACATATTAAAATTTTCTCATGCTAGTGCGTGTGGAGGCTACTTTTCAGCTAAGAAAACAGTGGCTAAAATCTTGCAATGTGGTTATTATTGGCCCCCCATGTTCAAGGATGCTTACAATTTTTGTAAGGCATGTGAACCATGCCAAAAGTTAGGAGGAATCACCCGTAGAAACAAGATGCCCTTACAACTCATTTTAGCATTAGAAATTTTTGATTGTTAGGTGGTTGATTTTATGGGTCCTTTTCCGTCTTCTTTTGGTTATCTTTACATTCTTGTTGCTGTGAACTATATTTCTAAATAGGTCGAGGCAATACCATGTAGGACCAATGACCATCGGGTGGTGTTAAAATTTTTGAAAGACAACATTTTCACTCGGATTGGGATACCAAGGGTTTTAATTAGTGATGGAGGTTCCCACTTTTGCAATAGACCGTTTGTGGCGTTAATGAAAAAATATGGGGTCCATCACTAAATTTCAACTCCTTATCATCCTCAAACCAATGGCCAAGTTGAGTTGGCCAACCGTGAAATCAAAACCATTCTTGAAGAAATAGTCAACCCAAATAGGAAAGATTGGTCTTTGAGGCTTTCCGACACTTTATGGGCTTATAGGATAGATTTTAAAACTGTCCTAGGCAATGTCTTCCTATAGTTTGGTTTATGGTAAAGCATGCCATCTCCCTATTGAGATAGAACACAATGCTTATTGGGCTGTCAAGCACTTTAACTTTTCTACTAACAATTCTAGTGTTTTAAGGAAATTGGAGCTGAATGAATTAGAAGAGTTGAGACATGATGCCTACAATAATGCCAAACTTTACAAGGAGAGAACTAAGGCTTTCCACGATAATCAGATTTTGAGAAAGAGTTTTGTCCCCAATCAAAAGGTTCTTCTCTACAACTCTAGACTCCATGTGTTTGCCGATAAACTTTGATCCAAATGGAGTGGTCCTTATATTGTTCAGATAGTGTTTCCTCATGGGGCTGTTGAAATCCTCAATCCACACAATGGTAATATCTTTAAGGTTAATGGATAGCGACTCAAACATTTCCTTGACCATTTTTCACCAGAGGACACCACTATCCATCTATTGGACCCTGACCCTCCAACCGAGCCTTGATGTTTGACTTGTTTGTCATTTTATTTCACTTCTTTCTTGCATTTTTCTGTTTTCATTTTCAGTTTGTGTAGGTGCGTTTTCTCTCTTCTATTTTTCATTGTTCTCTTCTTGTCACATGTTTCTCTTCACACCAGGTAACCCTTCATTCCCTTCACTATCACTTTGTTTTTCTTTTGACATTGTTTTTATCATTGAGGACAATGCTCATTTTAAGTTGGGGGGTGAAGAATATCATTTTTCTTTCACATGATAGGTGTCCCTTTTGTTGTGTATCCCTCATCTAGTTTCATGGAGTTCGAAGTTCATTTTTATGAAACTTCTTGGCTAATTTTTATAAATACTGTTTCCAAACTTCTATGCTTGGGAAAAGAGTGCTGGAATTATGGGTCGTAGTAACCCCAAATGGTTTGGATTTTAGCTCAACATAGAAGTTCATATTTTATATTCAATCACTTGGGAAAGGGAAATGGATGAAGTAGCTTATTGCTTTATTTGACTATACACAAACTGAATACCTCGGTTGCCTTTCTATTTCAATAAGTCAAACTGGATATTGCAGCAAACAAGAACTCTAATGAACCATGTCTCTATATTTCAAAAAAATAAAAAAATTTCTTTAGGTGGTCTAGTGGTAAGGGCCGACTTGTAGAAGTTGGGGTACGTGCATATTCATAGGTCTGACTCCCCCTAGGAAACCAAGAGGTGCGGCAACTTAGTGGTAAGGGCTTACTTGTGAAAGTGAGGGTAGGTGCAGATTCATAGGTCTGATTCCCCCTAGGAAAATCGGAAGAAAAAAAAAAAGAGTGTGAAGAGAAGAGAAGAAATAAAAGAAGAGGCAGAGATTGCAATGGTTTTGAATTAGAGTAAGATCACTTGTGATTCTTCCTGATAAGCTGCTAATTTTGGTAAAGATATAACGAAATGTTAGTCAACCTTGGTAATTTTGCCACACACTTGCTGCACTTAGTGAGCTGCAATCTTCTACACATTTTTCCTACTTGAGGGTTGAATATGTCATGAGTTTTTACAAAAGCTTTAATCTGATCTGTTTTGGTTCCAATACCCATTTTGACAATAATCTCTAGTCTATAGCATAGACTTTTGACTTTAGGTATGTGGGAAGAAAGCTAAGAATTTTTTTTTTCTCACTCTTCCTGCAAGAGACTAGCAAAGAGCTAGTTGGGGGGGTGTGATAAAGTGTAAAAATTGCATGATTAAGCTGTTTAAGTGAATTAATTGTTAAAAAAAAAATAGTTAAACACTTAATTATGTAGTTGATTATTCAATTGAAAAGATTTATTATACATCCTGCCACATCAAAATTAATATCTCAATTTGTCCCGTATCATTGTGAATACTTAATGCTAATTGATGTAAGGTATTTTTTAAAAAGTGCTATCAATTAAACTGGCTGACAAAAGAATGGGAGGACCACACTTAGAGCCGGCAGTGTATTGGAAAGTGGCCTCACGGAAACAGCAGCTAAAGCAGCGTTCCTCAGCTAGTTCCGTAGCCAGCCAATCACGCACGCACATCGTGAACTCACAGCAGAGCAGCACGCATAGCAGAGGAAACGGTGTGGGACGGAAGTAGCGCGCTCCAAAATTTTTCATTTTTATTATTTTTCATTCGGTGTGTTGTAGAGTTTTTCTTTTCCTAGCACACTTTCGTCCCAGACATGTGAGAGGTCGGCGGAAGCAAAGGGCTGGGGGGAAGTTTTTTTTTTATTTTTTCATTCGGTTTTTGGTGGAGTTTTTTCGTTCTTAGCACTTTTTTTTCATTTCAGACCAAAAGGCTTTTTTTTTTTCCTTTACATTTTTGTTGGTTCGGTTGCAGAGCAGAGGGGTGGAAGCTCTCTCTCTCAGTTCAGAGTTTTATTTATTTATTTTTCTTAGTTCTTTTCTTCAGACGGAACTCTCTTGGCTGGTTTGGATTTATTTTCATCACATTTCTCAGCTTTATTTTCTTAGTTGTTTCCAGCTTGTTTTATTTATTCTTTTGCACTTATATTCATACAACAATTTGAAATGTTAAGGTTTATCATTTTAGAGTATTTTACTAATTTAGAGATGATAGGCTAGATATTTGAGCTTGGGATTCAATGAGTAACCTATGACTAGTTTGGGGTGTATTTTGTTCAATGTTATGTGATTTCAATGATTAACTTGTTGGATGATATTTCAGTTTATATCTAGAAAGGATTGAAGTTCTTTGTTCTTGGTTTAGATTAGTTGTAGACGTAAAGACACAATTGATACTTGAACAAGTAACAAGACTTTGATGGCTTTCTTTTATTATTTTACAATTGTTATATAATCCGTCAAGTAGTTTTATTAGGCTAAGAATTGTGGTTCATTGCTATATTATCCAACCATGACTTCTAGGAATGGGAGCATGGTTGAGAGAAGATGAAAAGAGAAGTAAATCCATCGTCAAAACAGTGGGTGAAAATTGCATCCCAAGTGTTTGTTTTATTGTTTCTTACAAGTTTAATTCATTTGTTACACACTTTCTCTAAGCCTCTTAGTTTTGGTAATTTTAGAAACTTAGATTCACATTTATTTTCAGTTTAATTCGAGCTTGAACTTCCAAAACAGCCACTAATCATACTCTTAATTCAATCCACACTTCCTTAGTAAATAATCCCCATTTTAGTTCAAGACTTTCTTCTTTTCAAAATTTCTTGTCACCATAAACGTCACTATTTGATCTTGTGATTATAAAAAGTTTGTTTAATTCCCATTGTCCCTGTGAATTCCCCTTGTATTACTTTGACAGCTTCTACGCTTGGAAGATGAAATTATAAGCTAATCACTCCCGAAGCCACCAGCGATGCCGAAGGAGGCTCGCTGCATCGAGATTGTGTGGGAATGGGTTGCTGCCCACTTGGATGAAGTCTAGTCCAATGTGCTACAGAGTGAAAGCAGTTTGTTGCAATACCTTCTCACGCATTTGGCTTTGCGTCAGGTTGGATCTTCGATCCTACTTGGGCCCAGCGGCAGTCCATCACGTCAGCGGTCAGTTAGCCCTCCAGTGGAAGGAAACGGAAAGAAGCCGTGGCAGAGCGCCTAGACAAGCCGGATTCTGATGATGTTGATGCCCCTTGATTCCCTGGTCAATCTTCCGCGTGGACTTCCACCCATCGGCCCCACCTGCAAAGTGGTAGGGCAGGGATTACCACCCTCCTGTGTTCGGGGGCACTACTTTGTGCCCCACAGATGGTTGGCGGGCCGGTGTTTCCCTCACTGGGTCACGTTTCTTCCTTATCTTCTTCGATTGCTGGAGACAAGACCCTACTCTCCTTGAAAGGAAGGCACCTGGCTGCCTCATTTTTCAGTGCCTCCTAGAACTAATCATCTCGAAGTCAGGCAAGTTGGGGAAAGGGACCCGAGGTGACCATTGCAGGGCGACCTAGATTGGGGCATCTCGGTGTTATAGGCTCTCTCGGTCAGGTTTCATCCTGAACTTGGATTTTCTTTTCCCAACACTCTTTTGATACTTTCCTTATGATTTTACTATGTGTTCGCTTGATAGGCCACTGGTCGACCTTTGACCCCGGTAGTGAGCAATCAGGGTGGACCCAGCTCTAGGAATCTCCGGCCTCTTTTTGCGGTTCTCGCGGTCTCCCCATGACCTATGGTGGACACAAGGCTCCCCGAAGGGCACACAAGTCTCACTCCGACCTTGATAGAGCTGCTGTGTGACGCCGAATCTGAGATGGGGGGTTCTAGGAAGAAGTTCCCATGTGTTATCTTGATATGGTGCGCAAGTTAGAGGTATGGCAGACCCTGGAGGAGATTCTATTCAGTAAGAAGGAGGAGTTGGAGGAACTCCGAGCAGCGCATGCCTCTCTCTCCAAAAAGTATGATTTTGCGGTGTCCTCCCTTAAGTTTGCCGAGGACAAGTTCCTAAAGATCAGCTAGGACTTCTTCAAGTGGGTGAAGACCATCAAGGCCCTGAAGGCTGAGAGGGAAGAGCTGAGGTAGACGCTTCAGTGACAATGGTTAGAGCTATCGAGAGTGCGGGGGGTCAAGGATGAGGCGTGGTGCCACAGGTTCCTTTCTGGTAGGGAGGTGCTGAGAGTATACCTGTTGACAAACCCCCAATGTGAATTGCTTTTGTTGGACCCTAAGTTCCCAGTTCTTGACCCAGTTGCTTTAGAGGCCGAGGCTCGGATAGGGGTGGACCCTACCGATTCAGAGGAGGAACCATAAGTTGACCTAGGGGGCGGGGGGGAACCCTTTGGTTTGTTACCCCCTTTTTTTATTCGCATGTATATATGCATTGAACCTTTACTCTTGATACATTAGTGACTGTACAACCTTAGTTTTGGGCTGATTTATTTAATCTGGTTATGTTTGTGGTGTACGCGCCCCCTGACTCATGCCCTTGGCTTTCCTCTTTACTTCTTTTCTTCTTCTTCTCTCTCGTTCTTCTTTCCTTTTCTGTGCTTGTTTTTTTTTTTTTGTTCATTTTTTTAGGCCACATTGGTAGTAAACGCCACATGTTCCTTTGCAGATGAATTAGCCAATAAAGACACGCATCTTTCTTTTCCAAGGGGACGCATCGAATTTTGCTCTTATGTTGCCCTTGTTGTACTTGCCTTTCAACCTTCCCGAAGGAATGAGTTTATGACTGGAGTTTCTTCCACAGACTCCGAAGGATTTTGACAAGTCAGTCATTCACTATCCACCCGTTGGTCGTCCTGCCTTAATGTTGTGGACGATGTTTCCCCACCAGTGCTGGAGGTTTCCGCAAGATTCGTGTCTAATTTGATGGAGCCCTTCGACATGCATATACTCTGAACCTCGGGATGTGAACCATCATTCCTAGCCTATATATAGGTCCTCTCCCTTCGTCGCTTCCCACCAAATCTTCCTTCCTACTTCCTTAAGCATTCTAAAATTTTGCCTTCTCTCTTTCCCCTCTAACACTAATATTGGCTGCTCTTAACTTCGATAGGTACCCGAGCTTAGGGTTGGCTTTGCGACGCCGAATCCTATGATGACTTCTTATGGAGACATGTGCATGGCGGCCTCCTTGAGGCTCCTGCGGATGCCCTTCCAAAACTTATACTATTCTTTATTAGTTGGAGATGTTTTGAAAAGATGGCATGTTTCCAGCTTTGCGGGACAATCGTTTGATGGATTTCCCTGCCTCAAAACTCCTTGTGCAGTTCGCAGTTCTTCCTTACATCCCAGTTGACTCCTATTGGCGGGGCGACTTCTCCTGCTCTAGGCCTTCATCACTCGGTGCAAATGGACTCTTTGGGTTGTTACTTCTCTCGAGGGTGGACCCATACCCCATTGAGCCTAGCTTGGATTTTCTTGCTGTCCTCTCTCTTGTAACAGCCCGCTAGAAATTCAATGGTAGAATTTCTATAGACTTGAGGAACTTCGTGAAAACTTAATCTGCTAATCTCAAAGATTTTAGCTTGTTAACATAGTCAGTGTTATCACTCGCTATGGTGCCAGAAATGTGATTTTAATTATTTGAGGTAGTTAGAAGTATCAGAATACGTTATAGTCTACACCACTAGACTCAATTCAATATTTACGATTTTATGGCCTAATAACCCATTTTCATAATTTCGGACGAAACGGCTATTCAAAACTATGAATATATTTATAGGGCACTTCGGGGTTGAGTTTTGGTAATGGGTTTTTACTGTAGGTTAATATAAATATTTAGGATTTTTCAGTACTAAGTTTATTGTGCGTTTTTTCGGAGTGAGTAGTAACCTCGATAAGCGTACTAAGTGCAGTGTTTTCAAAATCACAGTGTGGAATGTCCAAATTAGGTTAGAGAAGTTTTATTTGGACACTTGGCAAGATCTTAGCCAGACATAATGAATATTATTAGATACTTGGCATAAAGAGGAATCATTAGATGGATTTGTGAAGGAAATCAAGGTGTAAGATCATGCCACCTAAGCAAAACCTTTTTCATTTGATCAACCAAATTGAGCCAGATCAAAGAGGGTTTCAACCCTAGTAAAACCCTAAATAGTTGGAATCCAATTGAAACCCCAAAAGCTTGGTTGAAACCTAAACCCTAAACGGTTTCCCCAAACCCTAAATTGGCCTTCAAACCCTTTTCGATCCAATTTCTAGCATTGTATTTAATCACTTGATTAAATCACTTCCACATGCTATTAATTTCTCAAATTCTTGTTATGACATCATTATCCAACCTTTTAAACCTTGGAAATTTGATTGGGCCAAGAAAAATTGGATTTGGGCTTGATAGCATCTCAAACCCTAACCAAACCCTCTTTAAACCCCAAATTGAAGCCCACTTGGTTGAGGCCCACCAAGGCCCACGTGGCCCCATACTTCATGCTCCACAGTTGTTGTGGCCCCATGAATACACGTAACATAAAATATGGCACCATCGGCGTTAGTGCTGGCGCGCTCCGGTGACCAGTTACTTAGGCCCCATTCGCAACCTGTTGACTGTACTTCGTCAACCCAGGGAATTTCACACCTATTTAGACACTCCAGCGTGAACAAAGGAGTTCCACTAGGATATTACCCCATCCTAGCATTTAGGGTCGTGATTGACATGAATAACTTAACTTAAACGTGATCTGAGATCTATAGGAACTTTACATAAGGTGAACCACGCTTGAGTCCGTGGCACCGCATAACATAACTTGTGGTGAACAGCTTAGATCCGTGTCACCCTTAACATAACTTGTGATGAACACGCTTAGGTCCGTGTCATCCTTAACATATCTTGTGATGAACACGCTTAGGTCCGTGTCATCCTTAACATAACTTGTGATGAACACGCTTAGGTCCGTGTCATCCTTAATCATATCTTGTGATGAACACGCTTAGGTCTGTGTCATCCTTAACATATCTTATCTTTCTTAATGTCATTGAGATATTATTTAATATCATGAACTTTTCTAACATGGCGTATACTTGTAAATGGCACAATATGATTTAAACATAAACATTCTATGGCATACATGTAACATATGGCATACTTAAAAATATGATTTAAACATAAACATTCCATGGCATACATGTAACATATGGCATACTTAACATGGCATACTTATAACATACAACATTGCATGACAGAAAAGATTGTGTAACAGATAAATATTCATGAAAGAATAAATCATGCGTAACAGATAAACATGTAATGACATGGCATGACATGGCATATATGATAACATACATACATAAATTGTAGTTCCCTTACCCATCATACATACACAATAAACTGATAGTAAGTTAGAAGCTAACTTACCTCGATCGTCACGTTCTACGAGAATAAAGCGTGAAACACGAGTAACTGTAAAGGGTCATTCTAAAAGTTAGAAATTTAATTACTAACAAATAGAAACATGAAAACAAGCTAACTTAGAGTAAAATTATCATTTTACCCTCTACATGTGGGAAAATGACCATTTTACCCCTAACTTAAGGATTTCACATCCTAACTCCAAAAATTTCTAAAATTTACATTCCTCATGTAAATTTTGTCCTAAACTCAAATATCAACTCAGAAAATTTAAAAAAAACACAACTATGGAAAACACACTATGGCCGAAACATCCATAGGTCCATTTCTCTTGATTTTTGTTGCAATTCCTTCCAACTTCAAAACTCATGCTTAAACCAAAATTTTGCAACAAACATTTCCTATCCTAAGTTTAAAACCATACTTAAAACATCCATTTAGAAAAAGCTATAATCAACACCAAACTTTTTGTAAAATGATCCAAACACTTGAATCACAAGCTTTGACCCTAAATCAAAACATCTCCAAGAATTCCAAAAATCAAATCTTACTTCTAACATATTCATAACATCATCCTAATATGAACCATGTTTTAAATACATCAAACTAAAGTCACCAAAATCACAAAATAACACTTGGAGTTTTTGGTTTTACATTAGTCCAAAAACAGAAACTTTTTCCTCAACTAGTTTTGATAAATCTCTTGATCAATGGCTTAACAATGTGAGATCTTTCGAAATAAAGCATCACATGGTTTAAGAATGTGTCTTAAATAGGATCCAACCATAAAACTTGAAATCACATGGCTAAAAATCAATAAAACATAGATCTAACCCAAACACATCAAATCTTAGGCCTAACCGGAATCCTCTTGCATAGAAAAATCATATCTTTGAAACTAATGCTAAATATCTTCAAAATAACATCCTAACATGAAAATAAGAGATTTAGGATCATCATATAAAAATATCAAAGCCTTAGAGTAAGATCAAACCTCAAAATATTCAAACTTTCTCCAAATAAAAACTGTTTTGCCACTTCCAGTTTTCAAGTTTCTAGATCTAAGCAAATCTATCATCAAAAGCTTTATGTCATGCAAAAAAACCTCAATGAAAACTCTTAAACACATGCTAATAACACTCCATAAAATTTTCGGACCAAGATATGTCCATTAGCTTGGTCAAAAACTCCAAACACATAACATACTCTCCAGATTCACGGCCAGAATGACCTTTCCATGGTTAAAAATACTTTTGACCGACAAAATGACCATGTAATGATACAAATAATATATCTAAGGAAACTATACTCAAAGAGGAACAACTTTTATGAAGGAGTTATCCTGTGAAAATACTTACAAAGGGTTGAAAATCTCCACGCAAAAGCACACAGAAATCTGCCCGAGAGAGCGCTTTTGGGCTTCTCTCTGAGAACGGGGTGAAGAAGTGATTAAAGTGAAGTAAGTGTGCCTTGCACGACTCAAGCCTTCTTTAGGGGAAGATATGGACCTTAATGACCCTTGATTGGAGGTGGCTATGTGACATAAAGTGGAGAATAGAGAGGGGAAAGGACAGCCTGCAGAAGCTGTGAGTTATGGAGGTTGATGGGGTGGGTTTCTCCATCTCATCAAGGCACTATTGGGTGCAGCCAAGGGCAGTGAATGGTCTGCCATGTGGGGGAGGAAACTTCTCCAAGAAGCCTTGCCAAGGTGGCCAAATTCGTGGGCCTTGGTGGGCC